>CM051005.1:4041728-4069228 GCA_027704905.1 Muraenolepis orangiensis | reverse complement strand
TTACATTTATTAATTCTCACTAGCGGTCAAGTTATTAACTCTCACTCACTTTTAAGTTGTTAACTCTCACTTTTAAAGTGATTAACTCTCTCCAGTGGTGAAGCGTCAGGGCCTTCAAGGTATTCAGAGAAGACCCTGGAACTCTCAGATGAAACAAAAAAAATCGAATTAATTGTATTAATAAAATGTAATACAATTTAATAACATTTAAATAAAATGAATAAATGAGAATGGTATCTGTGTTGTTATCTGTTATATTACAGTTACGTTGATTTGTTTGTCTTTCTCGGTCCATGCACTACGCATTTCAGTGGTTTTGTGTTGGAAAAACAATGCAACCAATCAGATATTTTTCTGGGTTGCTGGGAAGAATATCCTTCAACCAAAGTATTCCCGATGACTTTGGCCCTCAGACTGAATGAGAGCGTACGTTTGGATTGACAATTTGATCAACCAATCATATAGTGATTTGTAGCCAATGGGCGTATTCTTTCAGATTTCCCCACAGCTCAATAGGGAGCTAGAAGGTCTACTGGCTGGAGCGAGAGTGGATCTAGCGTAGTGCTACGTTGTTTCTACGTAGGATTTTACGTCAAAATGGCGAAGGCGAAAATGATGGGCTGTTACTTCACTACACGGACACTGCTTTACCAACTATGGTACCCTTGGAAATTGGCTGCGACAATCTTATCTGCCTAAATGAGATAAGGCTTAAAGTGACTCCTCCGTGACGTCAGTCTGACTAGAACAACGGAATTTTCGAATGGGGGGGTGGTCTACAGCAGGGGTTCCCAAAGTGGGGGTCACGGGACCCCGAGGGGGGGGTCGCGAGATGATTTCAGAATCCTCTTGATGTGACCCATGAGGTTTATTTATTTTTTATTTTATTATTATTTTATTTATTTATTTTTTATCATTTGTATTATTATTGTTAATAATAACGTGAGTGACAAATAAAGGAATTCGCGATTACCCCCCGACCCGGTCAGACGGTGATAGGGGGGGGGGGGGGGTCTGTTATGTTGGGGGTCGCGGGCTGAAATGTTGGGGAACCCCTGGTCTACAGAAGGTCCAGTTGTGATGGACACGCTTCGCCACTGCCTCTCTCTAACTTCATGCTTTGAGTCCCAGTGGTCATGTTAGAGTCCAGTATGTCCCTGTCCTCCCAGCTCTTTAGAGCTCTCCATGTACCAATGGGGTTTCTAGTGGAGCCTGTATTCATATGTAATGTTCTATTACACATGAAGCACTTTGTACCTCTTCTTCACCGACCAGAGCCCATTAACTATTCTAACCGTCAGAGTTAATATTGAATAAGTTACTTATATTATCAGCCTTGACTGTACAGATCAACGCTGTGTGATAATGAATGTGTGTGTTTAATGTGTTAGGATAACGTTACTCCATCTGGGAATATAAAGTACATCTTGTCTGGACTCATGAGTCAAGCTGAATTTGTGGTGTTTTTTTGTAGTTTAAACAAACACCTCATCTCCCATCAGGAAGGCACGGAGCATCATCAACGACCCCTCTCACCCCAACCATGGACTGTTGGCCCTCCTCCCCTCCAGGAGGCGCTATAGAAACCTCTGTTCCAAGTCAAGCAGGCTTAGGAACAGCTTCTTCCCCTCAGCTGTCATCTCCCTGAACTCTGGACCACGATGACTCCCCCCCCCCCATGTACATGTTTACTGTACGTACATATATATTTATCTACAACTGTTGATATAATTGCATACCCCTGCTCACTACCTGTTGGTACTTGTATACTAACCTGTGTATATATATATATATATATATATATGTATATGTATATATATATGTATATGTATATGTATATATATATGTATATGTATGTATATGTATATATATATATATATATCTCTGCACATATCTCATATCTACTCTATAAGTTATACCTCTACCATATACTGTATACACACCTGTTTTTATACCTAGTTGTTTTTACATCCACATCCACTACTAACCACTGTTCATTATATATTACTATGCACTTTAATGTAACATTTGCACTCTGGTTAGATGCCAAATTATTCTCGCTGTACTTGTGCTGTGCAATGACAATACATTAGAATCTAATCTAATCAGTTGCCAAGCTGCTGGACTCCAGTCTCAGGGCGTGGGCGGTGCAGAGCATTGCCTCCATCACCTTCTTCATGGGTGCTGTGTGACTATAGGTCAGCCAGCTGCTCCTCCACAGCGACCAGGAGATGGACCTGGAGCAGGTCTCTGACAGGGGACCAGGAGATGGACCTGGAGCAGGTCTCTGACGGGGGACCAGGAGATGGACCTGGAGCAGGTCTCTGACAGGGGACCAGGAGATGGACCTGGAGCAGGTCTCTGACAGGGGACCAGGAGATGGACCTGGAGCAGGTCTCTGACGGGGGACCAGGAGATGGACCTGGAGCAGGTCTCTGACAGGGGACCAGGAGATGGACCTGGAGCAGGTCTCTGACGGGGGACCAGGAGATGGACCTGGAGCAGGTCTCTGACAGGGGACCAGGAGATGGACCTGGAGCAGGTCTCTGACAGGTTACTCTATCATCTCAACGTTGATATAAATGTGTAGTCTAGTGCAGTGGTTCTCAAACTGAAGTCCCATAGCCAGGGGGTCCACAAAGTAATTTGTAAAAAAATAATAATAATACAAAATTTATTTAAAATAAATATATATATTTGTCTGTAAAATTGCACTGAATACAGCATATCTACAGACGGGGACCATTTGCGCCAATCAAACAAGCATATTGTGTTCCAACTCCCACCCAGGTTAGCTTTGGGCTAACAATAGAAACTCTGATGTGATTGTGACATCACGTCAATCTTGACTCGTTAATTTCACTCGCAAACAAACTGCTGCTGCGTAGCTCAGTTTATTAGCCATCCAGCTAGCTGGAGAGCTAAATACGGATCAATATGTCAGTCACTCCGGTCTAGTGGTCAGGGAGTTCAGCTCTCAGCCAAAAGACTCCTGGATCCTATTCTGTGTTTACTAAATCATCACCAGGCACTTTACTGTAACATTTACACTCTGGTTAGATGCTCAATTATTTGTGTTGTACTGTACTTATGCTGTGCAATGACAATAAATGTTAATCTAATCTAATCTAACATGGAATGCATTAAACTGATACTCCATGGCTACTGATGTTTACTATAGTTTTTCGAAATTGTCCTGAAAAAATTGTGTTCATAAATCTGTTTAAAGTGAATGCAATATCTTTATATATACATATAAAAATACGCACTTCAATAATATATTACTTTTTGATTAATATATTTCATACGTGTTAATAATAATTAGTTAGTTAAGCCCTTAGCTCCTCCAGGGAGCATAGGCCATTGACGAATGTCTTCCATCTCACTCGGTTGGGGGCAAGTTTTTCAAGGTCTCCCCAGTTTTGCCCTCTCAGACATCTCTGCCTGGACGTCCCTCCTCCTGGACATCCCTCCTCCAGCTGTTCTTGGGGCGACCTCTTCTTCTCTTCCCTTGTGGGTTCTACTTTAGGGCTTGACGGGTGATGTTGTTGGCTGATTTCCTGAGAGTGTGTCCTATCCAGCTCCACTTTCATTTTAGGATCTGTAGGTCAGTGGGATCCTGTCCAGTTCTCTCCCACAGGTCCACATTCCTGACTGTGTCCCTCCACCAGAGGTTCAGGATCCTCCTAAGGCAGTTATTGATGAATGTTTGCAGTCTGGTTGTTGTTTGTTTTGTTGTTGTTTTCATGTTTCTGATCCATACAGCATCACCTGTTTCACATTGGAGTTGAAGATGCGTAGTTTGGTGTTAATTGACCAGCGCTGCCATGGCGACGACCCCTGAACCCCACAAGGATTTTAAGGTAACACCTCATTAATCAGAGGTCGACTTATTTGAAATACAATAAGGTAGTGATTTAGCATGTGTTAATCAGTCAATAGTATTGCAATAGCTATTATCTAATATTGTAGTACCTAGTAGTGTAGACTGTAGTACCTTGAGTCATGTTTACTGTAGTACCCAGTGTTATAGAGTTGTTCTGTACCTAGTATTGTAGTGTTTACCGTAGTACCCAGTGTTATAGAGTGGTTCTGTACCTAGTATTGTAGTGTTTACCGTAGTACCCAGTGTTATAGAGTGGTTCTGTACCTAGTATTGTAGTGTTTACTGTAGTACCCAGTGTTAGAGTTGTTCTGTACCTAGTATTGTAGTGTTTACTGTAGTACCTTGAGTCGTGTTTACTGTAGTACCCAGTGTTATAGTTGTTCTGTACCTAGTATTGTAGTGTTTACTGTAGTACCCAGTGTTAGAGTTGTTCTGTACCTAGTATTGTAGTGTTTACTGTAGTACCCAGTGTTATAGAGTGGTTCTGTACCTAGTATTGTAGTGTTTACTGTAGTACCCAGTGTTAGAGTTGTTCTGTACCTAGTATTGTAGTGTTTACTGTAGTACCCAGTGTTATAGAGTGGTTCTGTACCTAGTATTATAGTGTTTACTGTAGTACCCAGTGTTAGAGTTGTTCTGTACCTAGTATTGTAGTGTTTACTGTAGTACAGTGTTAGAGTGGTTCTGTACCTAGTATTGTAGTGTTTACTGTAGTACCCAGTGTTAGAGTTGCTCTGTACCTAGTATTGTAGTGTTTACTGTAGTACCCAGTGTTATAGAGTTGTTCTGTACCTAGTATTGTAGTGTTTACTGTAGTACCCAGTGTTATAGAGTGGTTCTGTACCTAGTATTATAGTGTTTACTGTAGTACCCAGTGTTAGAGTGGTTCTGTACCTAGTATTGTAGTGTTTACTGTAGTACAGTGTTATAGAGTTGTTCTGTACCTAGTATTGTAGTGTTTACTGTAGTACCCGGTGTTAGAGTTGTTCTGTACCTAGTATTGTAGTGTTTACTGTAGTACCCAGTGTTATAGAGTGGTTCTGTACCTAGTATTGTAGTACAGTGTTATAGAGTGGTTCTGTACCTAGTATTGTAGTGTTTACTGTAGTACACAGTGTTATAGAGTTGTTCTGTACCTAGTATTGTAGTACCCGGTGTTAGTTGTTCTGTACCTAGTATTGTAGTGTTTACTGTAGTACCCAGTGTTATAGAGTTGTTCTGTACCTAGTATTGTAGTGTTTACTGTAGTACCCGGTGTTAGAGTTGTTCTGTACCTAGTGTTTACTGTAGTACAGTGTTATAGAGTGGTTCTGTACCTAGTATTGTAGTGTTTACTGTAGTACCCGGTGTTAGTTGTTCTGTACCTAGTATTGTAGTGTTTACTGTAGTACCCAGTGTTATAGAGTGGTTCTGTACCTAGTATTGTAGTGTTTACTGTAGTACCCAGTGTTAGAGTTGTTCTGTACCTAGTATTGTAGTGTTTACTGTAGTACCCGGTGTTAGAGTTGTTCTGTACCTAGTATTGTAGTGTTTACTGTAGTACCCAGTGTTATAGAGTTGTTCTGTACCTAGTATTGTAGTGTTTACTGTAGTACCCGGTGTTAGAGTTGTTCTGTACCTAGTGTTTACTGTAGTACAGTGTTATAGAGTGGTTCTGTACCTAGTATTGTAGTGTTTACTGTAGTACCCGGTGTTAGAGTTGTTCTGTACCTAGTATTGACTGTAGTACCCAGTGTTAGTTGTTCTGTACCTAGTATTGTAGTGTTTACTGTAGTACCCGGTGTTAGAGTTGTTCTGTACCTAGTATTGTAGTGTTTACTGTAGTACAGTGTTATAGAGTGGTTCTGTACCTAGTATTGTAGTGTTTACTGTAGTACCCGGTGTTATAGAGTGGTTCTGTACCTAGTATTGTAGTGTTTACTGTAGTACCCGGTGTTAGAGTTGTTCTGTACCTAGTATTGTAGTGTTTACTGTAGTACCCAGTGTTATAGAGTGGTTCTGTACCTAGTATTGTAGTGTTTACTGTAGTACCCGGTGTTAGCTGCTTTGCTATGTCACACTAACTAAAAAGTATTCATTTACAAGTACTGGATATAAAATGGACCAACTGGTTAAACAAGAACACACGTCTCTGCTATGACAGCATCCTGCCGACCACGCCAGAATGTGGCGGGGTGGTCGTTTTCTAAAGGCAGAGCCACCCAAATACCAAAATGCCTGACAACGCCACCTGGGGAGTTTCGCCCCAGGAGATATTTGATTGACACCTCAGAACTAAGAAGGCTCTACAAGTTCGTGACTGACAAGACAGAGACGTGGTTCAATTTATAAGGAAACCGTTTAACAGTTTATTTCATTATGTCAATCACATGGATTTGTTCATTCTTGATAAAAACACTTTATATAACAAATGACTAAAATCAATGTGGGGAAAAGGGGAGCCAGGGGGAGGAGTCTAACAGGGCTGAGTCCCCCTTACCCACCACCGGCCAGGGGGAGGAGTCTAACAGGGCTGAGTCCCCCTTACCCACCACCGGCCAGGGGGAGGAGTCTAACAGGGCTGAGTCCCCCTTACCCACCACCGGCCAGGGGAAGGAGTCTAACAGGGCTGAGTCCCCCTTACCCACCACCGGCCAGGGGGAGGCAGTCTAACAGGGCTGAGTCCCCCTTACCCACCACCAGCCAGGGGGAGGCAGTCTAACAGGGCTGAGTCCCCCTTACCCACCACCGGCCAGGGGGAGGCAGTCTAACAGGGCTGTGTCCCACTTACCCACCACCGGCCAGGGGGAGGCAGTCTAACAGGGCTGTGTCCCACTTACCCACCACCGGCCAGGGGGAGGCAGTCTAACAGGGCTGTGTCCCACTTACCCACCACCGGTGCTCACTGCAAACTAAAACTCACTGCAAATCAAAACTCATTACAAACTGTGTCCCAGTGCTCCTACCACTACAAGTCGTGAAGGGAATTAGACTGTGTGCCTAGCCTCCACCACTAGCTGGCTCCAACTCCACTACAAGGGGCAAAGAAACAACAAATGAGTATAAAGCAGAAGAAACAATTATCCAGTTGGTCCAAACGAGCAAACAGTAAAATACACTAAAATCCTAAATATAAGACCGCAAAACCTAACTATAGCAAAACAGCAGCTGATACCACCTAATAGGGAAACACATTGTACATTAGATTACAATACAAAAGTATACATTTAAATCTTTTAACTTAGGTAATTATAAACTTACCACTACTCAGTATGATTAATACTAAGGTACTAAGGAACAACACACATCCCTCCAGGTTAACAGGACTTCAGGCATCACATTTGGCCAAAGGAACACCAGGTGGACCAGGATACAAGCTGACAGTAGGCTAATACAAATGAATGTAGTTCAGTGCTAATATAAGATGCACATGAGTAATATTAAGCTGTTGATCAAACATGACATCCAGTATCTGACAACTTACCTACCCTTAAGGTGACCATGTGGCAACAGGCAGACAGCAAACGAAACAAAGGCTGCCATGATGCCACAGGTGCCTTAAATACCCCTGAGTTAATTAGGGGTTGGCTCTGGGGGAGGAGTTGACCTACTTTAGGTGATGGTGAGTTCAGGGCCTATAGATGGGTTACCTGAACCCAGTGTTCCTGCTACAATCCACCCCCGCTCTTTAAATCGTCGACCCGACGATTAACTCATTGCCAAGGTCTGAAAACAGCAGCCTCAGCTACGGGTACCTGGGAGGCAGCAGCTCCGATCGCTCTGCTTCCAACTGTCTGGGGGAGATGGTGAAGGTTTGGATGTTTGCCTGCAGTGGCACGACTGGTTCTTCTTAACGCCCTTTCATCCACTCCTGACTGGTTGTCGGTCCGAGGAGATGGATGTCTAACCAGTGATTGGCCTCCTGAGGTTCTAGACATGCCAGAGGTACTTGGGAGTGAAGTAGTGTCAACCGGTGGGCACTGGGAATTCACAACGGGCACATGAATGTTGGTGTATTGTGGCCTTACCACACAGAAGTCACCATCCAGCGAGTCTTCGTCACCCACCGTGGGTTCTATGTCTTCTTGGGCATAGGCCCCATCGGCTTCGTTAGTGTGTGCTTGTCCATAGTGGCCTTTGAGAAGTGAGCGATGAACATTCCTTGCCTTACTGGGATCATCCACTGGCGCAACTGTGTACACAGATCCTCCTTCTTTGGGGGCTTTCAGGACCTGATACAACACCGATTTCCACACATCTTGGATTTTGTTGCGGCCACGCAGTCCAACATTCCTGAGATACACCATTTGGCCTTCGTGTAGGGGAGCATCCTTCACTTTTTGGTCATGGTGTGCCTTTCGTCCACTGGCAGCGGCTTGCAGGTGTCTGGTAGCCTCCCCAAATGCCACCTGAAGCCTAGTCTGTTGCTCCACAATCCAGTCGTGGGCACTGCCTTCTTCTGAGTCTCGGTTCTTCCCTAGGAGGAAGTCAACAGGTAAAAGGGGATCTTGTCCGAACATCAAAAAGAAAGGTGACTCACCAGTAGACTGATGTGCTGTGGTATTGTATGAAAAGGTTAATTGAGGCAGATAGGATGACCAATCCCTTTTCTTAGTGGTGGGAAGGGTGCGCAGGAGGTTATGTAAGGTACGATTGAATCTTTTGCATTGGCCATTCCCAGCAGGGTGGTATGGGGTAGTGCGGGACTTTTGAATGCCATATAAACTACACAGCTGTTGGATCAGTGCACTCCCGAAATTTCTCCCCTGGTCAGAGTGGATTCGACCGGGGACACCAAATTTGCAGAACCACTCATTTACCAACACTGTAGCCACAGTGGATGCCCGTTGATCGTGGGTGGGGATGGCCTGGGTATACTTCGAGAAGACATCCGTCATCACAAGCACATTCTCCATCCCGTTCTTGGATGGCTCCAGTATTGTGAAATCCACAGCCAGAATTTGGTTTGGGCGTGCAGCAAGGAGGTGGCCCATGTACGTCCGGGTCAAGGGCTGGGTGTCCTTAGCTACCTGGCACCTTTCACACTCACATCTTGCTGCATGCCTGGCCAGTAACACCTCCGCCAAACCAAGTTGACAGTCCGTTCCACACCCTGATGTCCATGTTCATGGTGCAGCTGATGCAAAACCTGACTCTTCAATGACAAGGGCAGGACCAGCTGAAGAACTTCATCACCATCGAGGGAGAAGATTTTGCGATGCAGCACCCCATCTTGCTCCACAATCCGATCCCACTGCCGGATCAGTGCAAGGGTTTCCTTTGACAGCTGACGACGTTCAGCAGCATCTGGCCCCTTCTTTCTGGTCCAGAACACCAGAAACTCCTGTATGGTGGAATCAGCTTCCTGTAGGACACGGAGATTGTAGGGGGTGTGACATGGAAATACAGAAATGGTGTTTTGCTTTACTTCAGGTGTTGGAATCACAAAGTGCTGCATGGACTCAGGAACTCGAGTGCCGGGAGCCAAATGGTCAGCGGCAGATGTACTAGGTGGGTGTTGCCGAGAGAGCGCATCAGCATTGCCATTACTCTTTCCAGGCCTGTACTTGATTACATAGTCAAAGTTAGCAAGTTCAGAAGCCCAGCGCTGCTCCACAGCACCTAACTTTGCTGTTGAAAGGTGACTGAGAGGGTTGTTATCAGTGTATACAACACATTTCTGCCCTAACAGGTACTCTCTGAACTTTTCTGACATGGCCCATTTAAGGGCCAAGAACTCCAGCTTCATGGAGCTATAATTGTTCATATTACGCTCTGATGGCCTAAGGCCTCGGCTGGCATATGCTACCGGTCTGATCTTACCATCTTGTTCCTGAGAAAGGACTGCTCCCAGTCCACTGTGGCTCGCATCCACTTCCAGAACAAAGGGCAGAGAAAAGTTTGCATAGGCCAGCACGGGCGCTTCAACCAGTTTACGCTTAGGCGTTCGAAACTCTGCTCATGCTCCTCAGTCCACATTGCTGTCAAATCCTTGTTAGATGCCCTCCGAGTCTTGGTACCTCCCAATTCAGCAGTCAGCCGATGCAGGGGGGCTGCCAGCTTTGCAAAGCTGTCCACAAACCGCCGGTAGTAGCTAGCGAAGCCAAGGAATGACCGCAACTCAGTTACTTTGGTGGGACGTGGCCACTTTGATACTGCATCGATCTTGCGAGGGTCAGTAGCCACATCCTCTTTGGAGATAACATGTCCCAAGTAGTCAACTTCCTCTCTGAAGAAGCAACACTTCTCCAGCTTAGCCTTGAGGTTCTCCTGCTTCAGCCGTTCCAACACAGCACCGACGCTCCATATGTTGGGCTACAGTGGATGAGAAAACAACAATGTCATCTAGGTATAGTAACAGAGACTGACAATGTTGGGCCCCAAATATTCTCTCCATTAGCCTTTGGAAGGTACTTGGGGCATTGCAAAGCCCAAAAGGCATCCTGTTCCACTCAAAAAGGCCAAATGGGGTACAGAAGGCCGTTTTCATCTTATCCTTTTCTGTGACAGGGACTTGATGATACCCACTAGCCAGGTCCAGTGTGGAGAACCAACGGGCCCCCGAGAGTGCGTCTAGGGATTCCTCAATCCGTGGCAAAGGGAAGGCATCTTTTCGGGTCTTGCTGTTCAGCAGCCGGTAATCGACGCACATCCGAAGAGTGCCATCTTACTTTTTGACCAGGACAATAGGCGATGCGAAAGGGCTACTGCTCTCCCTGATCACCCGTGACTCAAGAAGCTGGTGAATGTGGGCTTTAACCGTGTCATACTCTGAGGGCGGAATACGTCTGTACCTCTGGCGTATTGGTATTTCATCGAGCACTGGAATGTCATGTGAGATCAGATTTGTGCAGCCTAAATCTCCCTCATGAGCTGAAAATACTTCACTATGATTTTGTAGTAGGGACCTGACCTGGCACTGATTTTCTTCTGACAATGCAGTCAAATTGATGGCATTAATCTTCTCTTGCACTGAGCTAGTGACCATCTGTGAAGACACTCTGGCTGTCACCTGTTCTGCACTTTCTGTGACACCTGTGGGCAGACTCACCACATGGGCATGGCTCAAAGTACCTATCACGGTGCGTGGGTAGAGGACAACATCATTAACCCCAACATTGACTATAGGGATATAGACTGTACCTCGTGTCATTTGGACCAGGGCTGGAGAAGCTAGCAACCCAGCAGGCAAGCCAACACTCAGGGGTTCAAACAAGCCATCGTTACCTGCATGATGCTGGGAGCAAGTCGCTGCAACCAGCTTCATAGTTCCACCAGGGACTCTGAAAACTCTCCTGCCCTTGACTTTTACTCTACTCGAGTGATCAGAGGGCCCATTGACTTGAGCTTGGTGACACTTTTGAAAGGCTTGTTGAAGCTGGCTGGGGGCCTGTGAGACAGAGGGCAAATCAAAAGAGCAGAGCCATGCAGTGAAAATAACTCCCTGTAACATGTTTTAAGGATGTTCATGCCTATAACACATGGGGCAGATGATGCCTGACCAGTGGGGTCTTTAACAACCAGCACACCACGCTTTGTAATTACCTTATCACAAAGCTCAACATCAAGTTCAAGGTAGCCAATATAAGGTATATCCAGCCCATTAGCAGCCTTAAGCCGGAGCCAATTACATGACCGAAGTTTCTCTTCTCCCCATGGCTCAATGTTCTTGACATAAAAACTCTGTTATGGTGCTCACCATTGAACCTGTATCAACCAAACATGGAACTGTTACCCCTCCCATAATTATGGTTAAATGTGGACAAGCTGCTATCAATTCCACAGAGTCAGGGTTCTCAGAAGCTGTCTCAGAGCCATCAAGGCCCCCACCTGAACTTTGGCTCAGCGGTTCAGGGGGTGAAAGTTTCCCAATTGCTGATTCTGGTGAGGCGGCCTATCACCACGAATCATCGGGGTAGTACGAGAAGATGGCTGAGGTGGTGCATACACTCTCACCATCACATTCCCTCGCAAAGTGACCAGGTTTACGACACCTCCTACAAATGATAGGCTGCTTTTCCTGGTGAAAAGACTGTCTAGGGACATTCTGGAGTGCAATAAGACTGCCACTAAGCTGATTCAGCTGCTCCTGTTGCTGTTTTAACATGTCCTTTAACTCGGCCAACTCAACCCCCAAGTCTTGGTTACCTGACCCAGAATGAGGACCTCCCGCCATAGCAAACTGGAAACTGGTAGCAGATGGGACAGAGTGGCTCCTTTCCCTGACACCCCCTGGCATTCCCTCCCGCTCCCACCTAATAGCCTCACTTCGGACCTCAAGCAAGGTGGCATTAGGGTGGCGTCGGACGAGCTGCTTTAATTCCCTGCGTAGAGAACAATCACATACATGTTCAACGAATTGGTCACGCAGCAAAACATGGGAATTAGGTAGGCCATTAGGAGCATTAGTCACAACCCTGTCCATCAAACACATCAAGGCATGGGAAAATTCCTGCAATGTCTCACCCTCATTTTGCTTTCTGGAGAAAAAGTCTTCCTGCAAAGAAATGTAGGATTTGGAACACCCATATAACTCCTGCAATATGGCTATAATTTGGTCGGGGTCCTCCCTTTCCTCTCTAGGTCTGTATTTAATTTCCTCCCTTGCCTCACCCTCCAAATGATCATATAGCAATAGTGCTCGATCAGCCGTAGACAAGTGGCGAGCCCGCATACACCCTTCAACATCCTCCACCCACTCTGCTATGCTTATACCAGTCCGACCTCTAAACATTGGGCATCTTCTGTCTCTGGGGACATAAACCAACCGCTCAATTACTGGAGCACGGTTGGTGGGTTGGTGAACAGCAGAGTCAATGGATGAAGCACTAGTACCAGGCATTGCCTCTTGCAGTAATCTATTTTCATTTTGCAATTGGGTTACTAAGTCTTTCAACTGGTTCAATTCTTCCATGATGAAGAGGTAGACAAGGGCAGGAAAGGTTGATGCAGGTCCGCTGCCTGGAGGTCCAGGCGTTTACAGAACCAGCTGCTGCTTTGCTATGTCACACTAACTAAAAACTACAAAGTATTCATTTACAAGTACTGGATATAAAATGGACCAACTGGTTAAACAAGAACACACGTCTCTGCTATTACAGGCATCCTGCCGACAACGCCAGAATGTGGCGGGGTGGTCGTTTTCTAAAGGCAGAGCCACCCAAATACCAAAATGCCTGACAACGCCACCTGGGGAGTTTCGCCCCAGGAGATATTTGATTGACACCTCAGAACTAAGAAGGCTCTACAAGTTCGTGACTGACAAGACAGAGACGTGGTTCAATTTATAAGGAAACCGTTTAACAGTTTATTTCATTATGTCAATCACATGGATTTGTTCATTCTTGATAAAAAACACTTTATATAACAAATGACTAAAATCAATGTGGGGAAAAGGGGAGCCAGGGGGAGGAGTCTAACAGGGCTGAGTCCCCTACCCACCGCCAGGGGAGGAGTCTAACAGGCGAGTCCCCTACCCACCACCGGCCAGGGGGAGGAGTCTAACAGGGCTGAGTCCCCCTTACCCACCACCGGCCAGTGGGAGGCAGTCTAACAGGGCTGAGTCCCACTTACCCACCACCGGCCAGGGGGAGGCAGTCTAACAGGGCTGAGTCCCTTACCCACCACCGGCCAGGGGGAGGAGTCTAACAGGGCTGAGTCCCCCTTACCCACCACCGGCCAGGGGGAGGCAGTCTAACAGGGCTGAGTCCCCCTTACCCACCACCGGCCAGGGGGAGGAGTCTAACAGGGCTGAGTCTCCCTTACCCACCACCGGCCAGGGGGAGGAGTCTAACAGGGCTGAGTCCCCTTACCCACCACCGGCCAGGGGGAGGAGTCTAACAGGGCTGAGTCCCCCTTACCCACCACCAGCCAGGGGGAGGCAGTCTAACAGGGCTGTGTCCCACTTACCCACCACCGGCCAGGGGGAGGCAGTCTAACAGGGCTGAGTCCCCCTTACCCACCACCGGCCAGGGGGAGGCAGTCTAACAGGGCTGAGTCCCCCTTACCCACCACCGGCCAGGGGGAGACAGTCTAACAGGGCTGTGTCCCACTTACCCACCACCGGTGCTCACTGCAAACTAAAACTCACTGCAAATCAAAACTCATTACAAACGGTGTCCCAGTGCTCCTACCACTACAAGTCGTGAAGGGAATTAGACTGTGTGCCTAGCCTCCACCACTAGCTGGCTCCAACTCCACTACAAGGGGCAAAGAAACAACAAATGAGTATAAAGCAGAAGAAACAATTATCCAGTTGGTCCAAACGAGCAAACAGTAAAATACACTAAAATCCTAAATATAAGACCGCAAAACCTAACTATAGCAAAACAGCAGCTGATACCACCTAATAGGGAAACACATTGTACATTAGATTACAATACAAAAGTATACATTTAAATCTTTTAACTTAGGTAATTATAAACTTACCACTACTCAGTATGATTAATACTAAGGTACTAAGGAACAACACACATCCCTCCAGGTTAACAGGACTTCAGGCATCACATTTGGCCAAAGGAACACCAGGTGGACCAGGATACAAGCTGACAGTAGGCTAATACAAATGAATGTAGTTCAGTGCTAATATAAGATGCACATGAGTAATATTAAGCTGTTGATCAAACATGACATCCAGTATCTGACAACTTACCTACCCTTAAGGTGACCATGTGGCAACAGGCAGACAGCAAACGAAACAAAGGCTGCCATGATGCCACAGGTGCCTTAAATACCCCTGAGTTAATTAGGGGTTGGCTCTGGGGGAGGAGTTGACCTACTTTAGGTGATGGTGAGTTCAGGGCCTATCGATGAGTGTGGGACAGTTACCTGAACCCAGTGTTCCTGCTACACTAGTATTGTAGTGTTTACTGTAGTACCCAGTGTTAGAGTTGTTCTGTACCTAGTATTGTAGTATATACTGTAGTACCCAGTGTTATAGAGTTGTTCTGTACCTAGTATTGTAGTGTTTACTGTAGTACCCAGTGTTATAGGGTTGGCTGCTACAATGAACCCTACAGCACTGGGTACTTCAATTCTAGGTACTAGCTAGTTGTGTTGTCTGTAGAACATATTGTAGTTCCAATAGTATTCTCTAGACCTATTAAACAGTATTGTTCCCTGTGTGTTTCAGAGCAGGAGATGTTGGAGATGGTAAGGGGAGGAACCTCAAGTTCCAGACCCTCTTCAGCCGGGAGAGGGTCTGATTCAGTTTATCAGTCCAAGGGTGTATTTGACATTTCATTTTCCAAAATAAATATATTGCTGGAGACTGACCTCAGTGGAACTTGAACCCATATATCCAGGGTTGATGGTCACCAGGTCTCTCCACTAGGCCACAGAGGCGCTGGCTGACACACGGTTGGAGGCCATGTTTGACATTACAATGCACATGATATTGCTGGGTTTCCAAAAGTAAGGTTTCCATGAAACTGCCATGGCGGTACTTGAACCCAGATCTTCTGAGCCTTTAACCAACAGCTCTCTCCACTGCACCACAGAGATCCATTTTATAAACAGGTCCAGGTATATAGGACATTTACTTTTCCAAAATTAATTCATTGCTAAGGAGACCGACCTCAGCGGGACTCAGACCCATGTCTCCAGGGTTGATGGTCACCAGCTCACTCCACTAGGCCACAAAGATGCTGGCTGTGACATGGTCACATACACATAGTACTGTGTACTTGTAACTACTACTACTACCACTAGTAGTTACTACCAGTAGTAGTGTGTAATTTTACCCCGTCTGTAAAGTGCCTAGTGTATCCAGAAAAGCGCTATATCAATTGAATGTATTATAAGTAGTAGCAACTACATAGCAACTATAGTTACTACTTTATGTGGGTACCAAGTGGTAATGAAGCAGTCAGGCATCGGTTTGTCCCAAACTTATTTTTATTTCAGCTCCCAGAACAGAAGTTTGACACAAGTGAGTCCATCTCCACAACCATCATCATTAATTAGGAATAATTTAAACCTGTATGTAGACCACTCCTCCCCGTTCCTATTGGGCCGTATATATTTAAGGGATTTAAGGGCACTGTGTTCTAATTGGTCTGTATAATTCAGGGACACACTTTCAGTTCCTAGGTCAGAATATCGAGGTCTTCAATCACATTTGCATCTTTCCTTACCGCATGTCAACATGTTGAACCAACGTCAAACACTTGGTTGAAACTAGCATAGTGTAAACTAGCGTAGTGTAAACTCACTTTTAATTCATTTCTTGTATCAAATCCCTCCCGCCCCCAAAAATAGATTCATTTTATATCTGATTTGAAAAATATGAAAATATGTTCTGGCAGAATTAGTATTAAAAACAAAAAATCCATACATCTTTGTTCCTGTTTACTTAGAAAACCTAGAATATTAATTACTAAGCAAAAGTTTTCCATTTCATTTGTAAAAAAAAACAAAAAACCACAAAGTTCTAAGTTCACATTGACTCACAAACAGGCATGAACGAGGACCTAAGTGGAGACACCCTAACATTACCAAACGGAGGTGGAAAGCTCCAGGTTGTCAAAATAAAAGTCCCCTCTGGTAATTCAGAGTCCGGTGAGGAGGAAAACATGGCAGGGCTTTTACACTGAAGGTGTGGAGTGAAGGGATCTGTTAACACACCGTGGACACACAACCTTCCCACTCGGAACACGCCAGAAATAATTCCAGCTCATCAGATATCTCCTAATATTCCGGTGGGTTTCACTCCCTCCGCTACCTGCTGTGGTCAGGTGACATCACCGTATGATGTCATCGTGATGTCACAGTAGCACATCTGTACAGTTCAAATATAATTACCATAAACAAACCAAAAACCAAAATGAAAACAAACACACACACACACAGAGCACACATATCCAAAACCATCCTGGCATCTTCATCATCATCATCATCAAGGGGCAGGGATATCTGGGATTCTATGAAAGGGTGATGGGTGGTCGTGTGATTGGACAGACAGTAAACATGTGACCCAGGATGATTAAGGGGGACGTGAGCTCCTATCCTACGACGTATTAAGAGAAAAAAAATACTACAATTACAACAGACGCCATCTTGTCTTCATGAGCACAACCCTAAACAAAAACAGAACATATTCACACTGAAGGAGAGGAGCTAACCAGGCTAGGCTAACAGGAGATTAGTGTATTGTAGTTTAAATCACAGCAAAACTTGATAAGGTGAACTAACCATGTGACAAAATAGAACAGCATCTAGAGGCACACACACACACACACACACACACACACACACACACACACACACACACACACACACACACACACACACACACACACACACACACACACACACACACACACACACACACACACACACACACACACACACACACACACACACACACACACACACACACACACACACACACACACCCCTGTAACCACAGGTGTGTGGCTCAACAGATACTGAGTGGTATATGAGGATTGGGCGAACGAGGAAAGACAGAGAGAGGGGGAGAGTCCACCGGAGACAGTGTGAGGTGTGAGTGTCTAGGGTCTAGAACAGGGTCCCGGTGGGGGGGGGGGGGGGGGTCTTGGACGATGGAGCTAGAGAGTTCCAGGGCAACCGATGGTTCTGGACCACACTGTCCTGGCTCCACTTTCAACATCAAGGAATAAAAAGTGTGGTAAACCCAGAACACACAGATCTGGAATGAACTGATCTAGAATACAGAGCTAGACCAGAATAATTATGAGAGAGAGAGAGAGAGAGAGATAGTCTTCTAGAGAGAGAGAGAGAGAGAGAGAGAGAGATAGTCTTCTAGAGAGAGAGAGAGAAAGAGTCTTCTAGAGAGAGAGAGAGAAAGAGTCTTCTAGAGAGAGAGAGAGAGAAAGAGTCTTCTAGAGAGAGAGAGAGAAAGAGTCTTCTAGAGAGAGAGAGAGAAAGAGAGTCTTCTAGAGAGAGAGAGAGAAAGAGAGAGAGAGAGTCTTCTAGAGAGACAGTCTTCCAGAGATGGAGAGAGCAGCAGCATCGTTCTGAGTGTGCTCAGGAGTGATGATGCGACTTCAGTGGGTCCCTTGCTCCGTTGCTATGCCGACCGCACTCTTACGTTTCTACGGAAAACCACAAAACAACAACAGTTAGTCCAATTGGCTGGAAACGCCACATGTGACATTTCATGTGTCCAATTACCCTAGACCAGGTGTGTCTAGAGTACAGCTGATTGGTTGGTTTCAGCAGTAAGCCGAGCGCCCCTCTCCTTACCTCTGGTTTCATCTGCAGATTGCTCGGGTTCAGCAGACTCCTCCTGCTGCTCCTCCTCCTCCTCCTGCTGCTGCTGCTGCTGCTCCTCCTCCTCCTCCTGCTGCTGCTGCTCCTCCTCCTCCTCCTGCTGCTGCTCCTCCTCCTCCTCCTCCACTGCCACCTCCTCTGTGCCTCCTACTGTTTCCTCCTCAATCTGTTCTTCTGCAGCAGCCTCCTGCTCCTCTTCTTCTGGTGTCTCCTGTTCTTCGGTGGTCTCCACTGGTTCCTGCTGTTCTTCCTCCTCTGGCATCTCCTCCTCCTGCTCTTCTGCGGCTGTTCCCTCCTCCTCCTCCTCCACAGACTCCTCCTCTTCCTCCAAGGGCTGGTCGGCCTCTGCCTCCTCCTCTTCCTCCTCTGCTTCTAGAGCTGGCTCATCAGAAGGAGCCACCTCCTCCTCTACAGTTTCTACTGCTGCAGCCAGCACCTCCTCCTCTATGTGTGCAGCCAGCACCTCCTCCTCTATGTGTGCAGCCAGCACCTCCTCCTCTATGTGTGCAGCCAGCACCTCCTCCTCTATGTGTGCAGCCAGCACCTCCTCCTCTATGTGTGCAGCCAGCACCTCCTCCTCTACGTGTGGCAGGGTCTGCAAGGTCAGATCATCAATTCATGGTTACATCATCACCTTCTGATACACGGTTTAACATGAGGAGCAGAAGGAGAACCACAATCAACAAACCTCTTCAGCAGCAGACTCCTCCACCTCCTCTTGTTCCTCAGGGGCCACCTCCTCGGCCTCCACAGCCTCTTCTTCTACTGGGGCCGCCTCCTCCTCCTCCTCCTCTTGGGCCTCCTCTGTGAAAGCAGCTTCCACCTCAGGGGCCACCTCCTCGGCCTCCACAGCCTCTTCTTCTACTGGGGCCACCTCCTCCATCTCTTCTGGGGCCACCTCCTCCTCTTCCTCCTCCTCCTCCAAAGCCTCCTCTACAGCCTCCTCCTCAGGAACCTCCTCCTCTACTACCTGGACCTCCGCCTCCTCTTCCTCCTCCTCCTCCTCCTCTTCCAACACCTCGGGGTCTTCCTCAAACACCTACGGACCAGAAGGGAGATCAGTGTCCCCGTTCCTCCAACGGACCAATAGAAACACTCCCGTTCCTCCAACGGACCAATAGAAACACTCCCGTTCCTCCAACGGACCAATAGAAACACTCCCGTTCCTCCAACGGACCAATAGAAACACTCCCGTTCCTCCAACGGACCAATAGAAACACTCCCGTTCCTCCAACGGACCAATAGAAACACTCCTGTTCCTCCAACGGACCAATAGAAACACTCCTGTTGTGGTATATTGACTATACCAAACCTACTGGAATCAGATAAACCATCTGTTGATGGACAGCAGGTTCAACCAATCACATGTGACCAATGAGATTACCTCAGGCTCCTCATCTTCCACTTCCTGTGCTGGGGCTTCTACTTCCTCTTGTTCAACCTCCGGTTCTGGAGAAGAAATAAAAAAAATAACTTAAGTACCACACACACACACACACACACACACACACACACACACACACACACACACACACACACACACACACACACACACACACACACACACACACACACACACACACACACACACACACACACACACACACACACACACACACACACACACACACACACACACACACACACACACACACACACACACACACACACACCTGGTGGGGGGGCTGCGTCCTCCCGGGCTACTGCTGCGAGGATCATCTCCTCCTCCTCCTCCTCCTCCTCCTCCTCCTCCTCCTCCTCCTCCACTTCCAAAGGGTCTAGTTCCATGATATCTAGAACACAGAACACAGTCAGAACCCTCTCTCAATCTACAGAGAACACAGTCAGAACCCTCTCTCAATCTACAGAGAACACAGTCAGAACCCCCTCTCAATCTACAGAGAACACAGTCAGAACCCTCTCTCAATCTACAGAGAACACAGTCAGAACCCTCTCTCAATCTACAGAGAACACAGTCAGAACCCTCTCTCAATCTAGAGAGAACACAGTCAGAACCCCCTCTCAATCTACAGAGAACACAGTCAGAACCCCCTCTCAATCTACAGAGAACACAGTCAGAACCCTCTCTCAATCTACAGAGAACAGTCAGAATCCTCACTCAATCTACAGAGAACACAGTCAGAACCCTCTCTCAATCTACAGAGAACACAGTCAGAACCCCCTCTCAATCTACAGAGAACACAGTCAGAACCCTCTCTCAATCTACAGAGAACACAGTCAGAACCCCCTCTCAATCTAGAGAGAACACAGTCAGAACCCTCTCTCAATCTACAGAGAACACAGTCAGAACCCTCTCTCAATCTACAGAGAACAGTCAGAACCCCCTCTCAATCTACAGAGAACACAGTCAGAACCCTCTCTCAATCTACAGAGAACAGTCAGAACCCCCTCTCAATCTACAGAGAACACAGTCAGAACCCTCTCAATCTACAGAGAACACAGTCAGAACCCTCTCTCAATCTACAGAGAACAGTCAGAACCCTCTCTCAATCTACAGAGAACACAGTCAGAACCCTCTCTCAATCTACAGAGAACACAGTCAGAACCCCCTCTCAATCTACAGAGAACACAGTCAGAACCCCCTCTCAATCTACAGAGAACACAGTCAGAACCCTCTCTCAATCTACAGAGAACAGTCAGAACCCTCTCTCAATCTAAAGAGAACACAGTCAGATAGAACTAAACCAGAGACCTGGGGGTATGTGGCGCTACGCCGCTAACGGCTAACCTAGTAGGTCCCCTACTGACGTGTGAAACCTGAAGGCTTATGTAACACAACTACAGACTGATCAATAACCAACCAACCGATCAATAACTAACTGACCCATAACTAATTGATCAATAAACCAACTGATCAATAGAAAGTATTTTGTAGTACTAGTCTACGTGGGTAGTATATTCAGTATCAGTCAATTGTATATTTAGTAGTACTATTATATTTAAAAGTATCCATCGGTAGTATATTAAGTAGTACTTGTATATTTTGAAGTATATCAAGTAGTACTAGTTACCTTCGTGGGAGGGGGCGAGGTCGTCTACATCTGGCTCCTCCCCCACGGGAGCGGCAGTCTCCATCTTGGTTGCCGGGACGACGGTGCGCTCCTTCAGGCCTACAACGGGACGATGCACATGGTTGTTGGCATAGCAACAAACAGGGCAGTGGCAAAGGACCCCAATGCATCATGGGAGCACAGAGGGCTCACAGGGTAGGGTTTACCAGGACACCCTCCACTGGTTCAACAGGTAAGAGTTACTGGGTTCAGCAGGACATTCTCCTCTGGTCAGGAGTGTAGTTATTCTCGTTATAGGACCTCGGGACTATAGGAAGACGGGCAAACGGAGGTAGAGCACACTTTATGGTTCTCTTGCTGATGGTGAAACCCTCTGTTGGACAGGCATCGGTACAAAGAAAGTGAAGACCGCTCCAAATCAAACCTGGGTTCAACCCGTGTCTGGACCCTATGGGACCCTTGTCGAGGCTCAACCAAGAAAACAACCCGTGTCAAATCAAAACTTTATTGACAAATAAGAAAACCATTAATTGACAGTGCTACAATCTCACGCCTTATAGGTTCCACAAACGACCGGTGAACAGGAGGACCTTTAGACCCGGACCTCCGAGCATGTCTCGGTGTTAGAAGCTAGTCTTGTCGGCGTTAGAAGCTGGTGTTGTCGTTAACACGAGGACAGCTGCCGTAATAGGCCGTTCCACTGTGGTTTCCCACCCTGCAGCCCAGGGGCTCCACCTCAATAATCAGTAGCAGGCTTGACCCCTGACCTCACTTCCTGCCCCCTTTCTCAGATTTCGGAACTTTGGCTTTTTTACTGTTCTTACTTGTCCCCCTCTCTTTACTCTTCTCTTTCTCCCCCTTCCTCTCTTTTTCCCCCTTCTGCTTCTTCTCCTCTGTCTCCCCCTTTTCCTCTGTCTCCCCCGTCTCCCCCGTCTCCTCCGTCTCCCCCTTCTTCTCCTCTACTGCCTTCTCTCCTCCCTGTTTCTGCCTCCCTTTCCTCTCCTTCTCGTCTCCTCCTGCCTCAGTCTCCTCTCCTTCTCCCTCGTTCAGCATCTCTTTCCTCTCCTCCCCCTTCTGTCCCTCTGCTCCTTTCTTTTCCTTCTCCTCCTTCCCTCGTCTCCGTTGCTCCACAGCTTTCTCCATCTCCTCCCTCTCGATGGTCTCCTGCTCCTCCTGCAGTCGGGCCGTAACCCTCTCCCTGGCCCTGGCCGCCACCTCCTCTCTCCTCAAGCCCAGAACACTGGCCCTCTGTGCCTCCTCCTGCTCCTCTTCCTTAGCGAGGAGCTGGCGTACCTCGGTCAGGGCCAGCTTTGCGATCTTCTTGGCCTCCAGGCGTTGGTGGATGAGGGTCAGCTGCTGTCTCAGTGCCTCTCGGAGCTGCCGGCCCACGTCTCTGGACCCAGCAGGGTCTGGGAGCACCACATCACCACCATTTAGCGTTTACCAGGACATCCTCCACTGGTTAGTGGTTTGGTGTTACTGGGTGGGGTTTACCAGGACATCCTCCACTGGTTAGCAGGTGGGAGTTACTGGGTAGGGTTTACCAGGACATACTCCTCTGGTTAGGAGTTACGGGGTAGGGTTAACCAGGACATCCTCCACTGGTTAGTGGGAGTTACTGGGAAGACGGCCATGGATGCTTTTTGGTCCATTATGAAAATTAAAGTCACAATGGTGCAATTTGAGTGTCAGTTGAGACGTCAGGCAGGCAAGTCTCTTTACCAATCAAAACTTCAGTTAATCTTTGGCGTATACCCGGTGGGAGGAATGGCCCGGCTAGACCAATTATCATTCAACTTTAGTCATTAAGGAGCAGGTAGGGGTTAGACAGTACAGAGACTGGTCAATAATGGGCAGGTGGACCGTGATGGAACTATACTGTCCTATTTACGAGTGTCATTAGGGGTGACTATAAGGAAAGACCAGCAGTCTCAAACAAATGAACCCTCAGTGTTTGTGTGTTCAGATGTCACACTAAGGAATCTTAAACCAACTAAGCTAACTGGGTCGACACCTGAATTGGTGCCGTTGTGTTAAGGTTAAGTGTTTGGTTGGTCCCACGGAAACTACAATTTTCTAGAGATGAACATTTTTCAGAAAGCTGCTCTAGAAGGTATATTTCAATGAATTCACAACACAAAATCAACCAAGCAGTCCTCAAATAATCTTGTTAGTAGAGCCAAACTAACTGAATGGATCACTTTCTTCACTACAGGCTGCTGTGAGTGGTGTGAGTCTCCATGCAGTAGGCCAAACCAGTTCACACCAGTGCAGACCAGTACCTGCTTTAGCTTCGCCCCTCGCCACACTCTCCGGCTTCTCATCTGAGTTCAGACAAAACAGAAGAAGACAATTGACCCCTCGATATGGTGACATTGGGTCAAATTACTCAACTTCACTACAGAGCTTGAGAATCCCATCCAACTTAAGCACGTCAATCATGCAGTGTTTCCATAACGTAGACATGGCCGCCATGTGCCCTGATCTTCGAAAGTGTCTGCTTTTAAATGGTGAACAGAGGTGGGCCTGGCGCAGGTTGGCGTGGCCCATACGTGGGGGCGTGGCTTGTATATGTTGAGGCGTGAGCTACAGGTGGGCTGGGACACGGAGAGCAGGTCCAACCACAAAGTCACATCATGTCTGCTTCAGTCACATCATGAATCACACTCATAACCACACCCTGGCCGTCAAGCTGAAGTAGCCTCCGATTGTCGTGTAGTGTTGGGTCGAGATTTGAGATCAGGATCGACCAATGGGGTTAGAGGTTGAGAAACCGGTCAGAAGCATCTCTTCTACAGAATCAGTAGAGTCTTCAGGTGTGGACCCCTGTTCCATGAACCCGGCAAAAGGCAAGACTGATGGTCAAGACCGGTCCTGTAGGGCGTTCTGCCCAAGATGGCCCCCACTTTAAATGTCCCCTAGTGGGTAGGAGGCTTGAACAAACCCTACTCTGTGATTGGCCCACAGGCAGGAAGCCTGCTTCAGTTTTTCCTTGGCTCCTCCCTGGTCTCCTGACCTGAGAGGATGCATCCATCTGCCTATCCATAGATATCACACAGCCAATCAAATGACACCAGAAGGACAGCTGGGTTAGAAGACAGAGTTTACACGCTTTGTTAAATGGTCTCTAAACAAAGTGAGCAAAGTGAATTACACCTTAAGATGTACAACCGAATATTTACCAAACAATAAACAATAGATCCAATATCCAAATAGATTACCTTGTCCTAGAAAAGGACAAGGTAAATTATTCTGGTTGAGCACTAGTTCTGTGATGTTAGTTTGGAAAGATGGACAGAAGCCATGAGGGCATAGCATGCAACAAGCTCATGTTCAAATTAATTTAACCAATAGCAGGGCAGCCTTTCCTTCACATTCCACCGAGACAGCCAATCAGACACCAGTCTAGAGATGTGAAAATTGAACTTCAGGACCAGCAGTCTTTACATGGTTGGATCCAGTTGGATCCAGTTGGATCATGAATACAATAAAAAAAAATTAAACAAATTTAAAGAACGAGAGGCTTTGATGCAAGTTTGTCAAAATATCTCCTGAGTGGAACATACCAGTCGGTTCTGGTTGAATCCAGTTGGTTCTGGTCTGGGTTCTGAGTCTTTTATACCACAAGCCCAAGACTTCAGGAAGTCTTCCAGAGACACGAGGTTACCTCTTTGATCTCAACATGTACACATCGTCAACTGTGAAAGAAGTCATGTAGTTGAACCGTTGAGAAGCAGTGCACGATGGGACTCCATCGCCGGTCACTGGTTATGAAGGCCGACGATGATCACCATCTGACCTGGGGCCCCGTTGTCCCCCCTGGAGCCCTCGTCCTCCTCATCATCAGTATCATCATCCTCCTCATCCTGCACCGAGTCAGACCTCCTGAGGTGCTCCCTCCCTACCTCCCCAGGGGTCATCAGACCCAACAGGGAAGTGAAGAAGTCGTTTAGCCAATCAGAGCTTTCGACCCCCTCCACCTCCTCCTCCGTGGCCAACCAGCAGCCCGGCGTGCCACGCCCCCACGAGCCTGCGGTGGCGGGGGGGTGTGACGGATGTAAATGAATAATGAATGGACAGAACAGTAAGTGGAAGGGAGAAGGGAAGGAGCAGGACTATGGGATATAGGAAAGGAGGAGGGCAAATGGGGGGACAAGACAGGAGGAGAAGCAGAAGGTCAAAGGTTAGGCAGAAAGGGTCGCTACAGAGTGATACTACAGGGTATCTACACAGTGACGGTTAACCCTGGAAAGATGGATATAGACAGACCCAGAAAAACAGAGAGAGTGAGGGGACGAAGGAGTAGAACTATGGCATGCAGCTCATATGGCAGCACGTAGCATGTAGCCCATAGCTAGCTAGCTAACAGGCTAGTGGTTCCTGAGATTCCAGTTTTTTAGTCCTGCTTCCTATTCCGGTCCATAGTTCACTGAACTGGTTGGTAGTACTGGTCCATAGTTCACTGAACTGGTTGGTAGTACTGGTCCATAGTTCACTGAACTGGTTGGTAGTACTGGTCCATAGTTTACTGAACTGGTTGGTAGTACTGGTCCATAGTTTACTGAACTGGTTGGTAGTACTGGTCCATAGTTTACTGAACTGGTTGGTAGTACTGGTCCATAGTTTACTGAACTGGTTGGTAGTACTGGTCCATAGTTTACTGAACTGGTTGGTAGTACTGGTCCATAGTTTACTGAACTGGTTGGTAGTACTGGTCCATAGTTTACTGAACTGGTTGGTAGTACTGGTCCATAGTTTACTGAACTGGTTGGTAGTACTGGTCCATCGTTTACTGAACTGGTTGGTAGTACTGGTCCATCGTTTACTGAACTGGTTGGTAGTACTGGTCCATAGTTTACTGAACTGGTTGGTAGTACTGGTCCATAGTTTACTGAACTGGTTGGTAGTACTGGTCCATAGTTTACTGAACTTGTGTCATACCAGAGGGTATCTAAACTAACTTTAACAGTCAACGCTGCCACATGGCTGCTTGGGGCTCCTGCCGATGACAAGGACACAGGGTGATGAGGAATCCGGTTTATTGCCAGTTTGTAGTTGTACAATGAACAGAGCAGTTGGTACATGCTAGAGCTCTTCCTCTAGTGTGTGTGGTGGTGGCTGGTTTAACCTGTGAGCCTTGATTAACAAGAACTCACAGGTGAGTCAGACTAACCAGTCTGACTCAAGCAGGTGAGGCTGCTTAAACCAGCCACCAACCACACTTACTAACTAGACTCGGGTTCACTTGACTTGCCTTGCCTTTTTAAGCAGAATACATTTCAGGTGAAATGGTTCCTTTGGTTTCAGCCAACACAGCAGAACCCAAAGTTCCTTCCTTAACTTGACACACACACACACACACACACAGGCCTGCAGAGAAATCCTAGTTCAATTCCTGCTAAACCTGACAAGTTGTCAGTATCTCCTACTTTGACCTTTATCGTTTCAAGACACTCTTTACACATTATTTTCATTTTAAAGTTGTTCAGAGAGCCCCAAGTGGACTCAAATTCACTCCGGGATTATATTTTAATATTAACTTAATTATACTATATTATACAAATAGAGGAATGTCATGAGAGTAATCATGGAAAAAACAAATGCGTCACAAGGACACATCTTGTATGAAATTAATGAATTATGAAATGTATGAAAAGAAAGACCTTGAAAGACAAGACCTGGACGAGCTGCTAACTTAACTGAGTTAACCAAACTCAGTCTGGTTTTGAATGCAGGAGATTGGCGTGATTATTGGTCTCGTCACAGCGAAAGATATCGGTATTCACTCTCTGTCATAAAGCGGTGTTAAGTGGGTCAGTCCTGTGGGTTAAGATCAACACTGAGAGACTCTACACCAACTCATGGTGTTGAAGAGAGGGAAAAGAGAGTTCAGGTCCGGTTCCAGCCGGTTCCTTTCCCTTCCAACATTAGATCCCTTTATTACCGAGAGTGAATATTTGTTAAATATCCAAACACTATTTTCACAGGTTCTCTTCTAATGTGAGGGTTGGATTTATGGCTCTCGTCACTTCAACTTGCTTCTGTAAACTGGCTTTTCCCAATTTATAAAAAAAATGTAAACCACCAATCCTTAACTAAACTGATTGACCAGGCGATTTGGTTAAACTTGTATTTTAAACGTCTGCAGGACGTGAATCTACTTGCCGAGTAAGACTTTGGCGTCCTCCACGTCGAAGTCACCATCGCCGTCAGCATCGTAGGCAACCAGCTTGTCTGAAAACACAGGAGACGTTTAGAAACCTAGACATATAGTGACAGTGTACAGGAGGTACAATTGATTTTACTGTAATACATGGAAGTAGCAGTAGTATTAGTAGTAGGCTAGTAGT
>CM051005.1:4029228-4034228 GCA_027704905.1 Muraenolepis orangiensis | reverse complement strand
CTACTACTACTACTACTACCACTACTACTACTACTACCACTACTAATACCACCACTACTACTACTACCACTACTACTGTACCACTACTACTACTACTACTACTACCACTACTACTACTACCACTACTACTGTACCACTACTACTACTACTACTACTACTACCACCACTACTACTACTACTACCACTACTACGTACCACTACTACTACTACTACTACTACCACTGTACCACCACTACTACTGTACCACTACTACCACTACTACTGTACCACTACTACTACTACTACTACTACTACTACTACTACCACTGTACCACCACTACCACTGTACCACTACTACTGCTGTACCACCACCACCACAGTACCACCACTACTACTACTACCACTACCACTACTACTACCACTACTACCACTACCACTACTACTACCACCACCACTACTACTACTACCACTACCACTACTACTAATACTACCACTGTACCACTACTACTGCTGTACCACCACCACCACTGTACCACCACTACCACTACTACTACCACTACTACTACTACTACCACTACTACTACCACTACTACCACTACCACTACTGTACCACCACCACTACCACTACTACTACTACACCACCACTGCTACTACTACTACTACTACTGTACCACCACCACTATTCCTACTCTGTAGAGGTGATGGGGCTGGCTAAACGTATTTATAGTAACCATCATAAACACAATAACATCCTCACACCTTACCAAGAGATACTCGTCTACAGAATAGTTATACACTAAAGCAGAACACGGTCAGGGAGTTGCACTACAGTAGCATATGGACTTTAAGTTTAAAAGCCCTGGGACTTTTTGAAGATAATTATGATCGGTAGAATAACGTTCGGCCTTATAATTAAGCCAAGGTATGACATTTAATACGAACAGGAAGGTGTGTTATTATCACAGGGCACCGTGAAGATCATCATGTGTCTGCATTACCCCACACACACACTTTCGCTCTCTCTCTCCCCCTATAGCCACGTGTACCCCACCGACCCCACCCCCCTCCGAGTGACACGTGAGCACAAGAGAGAGAAAGAGAGAGAGAGAGAGAGTGTGTGTGTACGCCTCTTGCTGAAATCTACAGTATATATATATATATATATATATATATATATCTATATATATATATATAGATATAGATATAGATATATATATAGATCTATATATATAGATCTATATATATAGATATATATAGATCTATATATATATATATATATAGATCTATATATATATATAGATCTATATATATATATATAGATCTATATATATATAGATCTATATATAGTAGATTTTTATATATATAAATAAAAATCTATATTCATTAATCATCTTCTAAATACGTCGGGGAGGCGTGAAATCCCGTCAATCTGAGCTGTAATCTCACGATAACGCTCTTCTAACTTCTCGGAGGGGGGGTCGTGAAGTTCTCAGACGAGTCAAGCAGCGCGTGCGTAGCGGCGGACGCGCTCGCGCTTTGCTTTGGAGTCGCCAGGGGCAACCCGGTAGAACAGGTACCAGAGACGACGAGCCGTAAGACACACAAACACAAAGGATGAGCCGTTAAACAAACATTATGTCATACAACACACAGCCCGGAGGAGGAACCACCGGGGGGGGGAAAGTCGTCGTGATGTGGTCCTCGCGCCCGGTACCAAGCTACCGGACCGGGAATCGTGTGTGTGTGCGTGTGTGCAGACAGACGGACCGGAGAGAGGCCTGCGGAAAGAGAGAGAGAGAGGTTGCGGTGCTCACTGCACAATAAAACCTCATTACGCACCTTTGGGTTTCGCGGGTCCCCTCTTGGGCGCCATTCTGTCCGGTGGTTGGTAGTCGACGCAGAAAGACGTGAGTGTTTCAGTGAGGGTCAAACACAGCGCTCGTGCTGCAGAAATCAGAAAGTCTGGCTCCTTAAACTCGCAAGCGCTGACGGACCGGCTTGCTCGCCACTTCCAAGACCGACCGCCGCCTCGACCAATCAGAGGCTTTCCCCGCACAGCGGGGCGGGGCTAGGCGGACGGGGTAGCCAATGGGAGCGCGGGGCCGGCTGGCTTATTCAATCGTGTGGACAAAGTCTAGCGCTCCTCGCGACCCTCCCCTTCGCCCGCCCCCTCTGGAACGTGGCACTAACGTGATCGGTGCCCCTAAAACCTCGCGAGAGGACGCGTTATCATCTTGTCCGTCCCGTCGTGTTCCCCCTGGTACAACGACGATACAAAAAAAACATGCGTATTGTGTTCATAGAACCCAAGTAAGACGAACACAATACGTTTCAAACATGGTAGGTTTATTATTATAATATTTGAACGGAGATGTGTACCGTCGTGAACAACCAGGTTGGAAAAAGGGGAGAGGGGGAAGGTCCAGTCTCGCGATACGTTGGCGACTGTGTGGCTGATAAGCCTGTGTAGTGACGACGCGTTAGAGCAGCTTGAAGTCACTCAGCAGAACACAAGGAGATTAGCGTGCAAAAACCTTCACATAAACCAACGACATAATGTGTTATTAATTTATATTAATAATGCACACTCTCATGCCATCTGTAATCCGGGTTGTGATGCACGTCAACCCAAGTGCACAAGTTAGCTTCTAAACTATTTGATCGACAGGTTTCAACTGTATTTAGAAAATAACAAGTTGCAGCTTAGTTCTAGAGTACTACTGGATAAAGGTAGTTGTAAAAAACATGTTTGTGTCTCACACACGCACACACACACACACACACACACACACACACACACACACACCACACACACACACCACACACACACACACACACACACACACACACAGTGTGCCATTTGGCGCTGGCCTTATACAAACACACCCCAGTGTGTGTGTGTGTGTGTGTTTCCACATACTGTATGGTTGAGTTGACAGTAGCCTGACAAATAGAGACTGACCACGCCCCGTTCTGTGTGTTTGTATATATATATATATATATATACATACATATATATATATATATACATATATATATATATATATATATATACATATATATATACATATATATATATATACATATATACATATATATATATATATATACATATATACATATATATATACATATATATTATATATATATATATATATATATATACATATATACATATATATATACATATATACATATATATATATATATATACATATATATATATATATATATATTATGTATGTGTGTATGTCTGTATATAGTTTGTTGTATGTCTGTATATGAGTTTGTTTGTATGTGTATAACCAGGGGCTATTTCTCATCCACCCAGGCGTTATTAATGAACCACCCACAGGTTGATAATACCGGTTCACAGATCTAGTTGTACTTAAGCTGCTTCGCAGACCTGTAGGCTCTAGGCAGTAGGTGACATGTGAACTATTTATATAACACAGGTGTAATGACTATATGTCGCCAGCAGGCGGTAGAACATGCACACTAGTATAATTCAAATCTATATATCTATATCAGCAAGCTTTGAGCTATTCATATTTTGTGGCACATTTTTAGAATAGGTATCTAGCATCTTGCATGTAGGTGATGAGCCTACAGCCCTGTGATTATATGAGTTGTATAACATCCTGTCTTCAAGCTGTTCTCTAGGCTTTATCTCTCCATACTGGTCCACACTATTTGTTTTGTCCAGACTCCGGAGATGATTGATCAAAGTCTGTTTCGACACGACGCACTTTGCTTCATAACGACACACATGAACCAAGAGTAACCAGGACCACGTCACGTTTCACTAACAGCTGAGGGCAGATCGGTGGTTCGTGTAATAAACTAATATAAACTCCGATAGGTGCAGGCTGTGGTCATCTCATCGTGTTATTAATGCGACATCATGGTTGCCAGTATATTATGGAACAGAAAATGACGTAGAACATTAAAATAACAACATTGTTTATTAGCAAGTTATCAGGAGACGTCCGATGAGTCTTTCACATTCAGTGTGTTTAGATAATACCATTTGAATCGCTTTATCCTCATCATCTAAAGTCTCAAAGATGTGTTTGTTCACATTAACAGAATTAGGACCAATCCTTTCCACTTCTTTAAGTATTAAGGTCCCAAAGATCAAAGGAGCTGTCGGTAACATTTACTAGATATTATTTGAGTAAGAATATCTGTTTCTTCTCAATGGAGGAGAACTGCAGAGAGGGAGGGAGGATTCAAGGATTCAAGGAGAGAGAGAGGGAGGATTCAAGGAGAGGGAGGGAGGAGAGAGGGAGGGAGGAGAGGGAGGATTTAAGGAGAGAGGGAGGATTCAAGGAGAGAAGGAGGGAGGAGAGGGAGGTCAGGAGAGGGAGGAGAGAGGGAGGATTTAAGGAGAGGGAGGATTCAAGGAGAGAAGGAGGGAGGAGAGAGGGAGGATTCAAGGAGAGAGGGAGGGAGAAGAGGGGGGATTCAAGGAGAGAGGGAGGATTCAAGGAGAGGGAGGGAGGGAGGAGAGGGAGGATTCAAGGAGAGAGGGAGGATTCAAGGAGAGAGGATTCAAGGAGAGAGGGAGGGAGGAGAGAGGGGGGATTCAAGGAGAGAGGAAGGGAGGAGAGAGGGGAGGGAGGGAGGAGAGAGGAAGGGAGGAGAGAGGGAGGATTCAAGGAGAGAGGAAGGGAGGAGAGAGGGAGGATTCAAGGAGAGAGGAAGGGAGGAGAGAGGGAGGATTCAAGGAGAGAGGAAGGGAGGAGAGAGGGAGGATTCAAGCTGAGAGGAGAGAGACAGGATGTTTTTTGGTTTACTTTCTAAGTACTTTTGTGCTCTGGAACCTACAGCACCTTACAAATATAAATAAAACCATACAACATTCATACAATAACAGAAAAACACAAGCCGTTTAACACACATGTACAACAAATACAAAAAAAGAATATGTACACATTAATTTCTAAATGTAAAAGTGGCTTTTCTCTAAAAATGTCTTAAATCGTGCTCAACAGCACACCTCATTTTAATAATGTGTG
>CM051005.1:4014228-4024228 GCA_027704905.1 Muraenolepis orangiensis | reverse complement strand
TTTGTCGCCTTTCTTATGCACAGTGACAGATGTTGGCATGTCAAAATACACAGGCGTTTGATCAACATTGCCCATCTGATCAAGGGGGTATGAGTGCTTCTTCCTTAACTTGATCACATATCGCTGATAAGACAGTAGCTTCTCTCTGAAGTCTGAGGGCAGGCGCTGGGCTTGTCCTGCGTCGCAATGACAGGTGTTTGATGTCTCTGCTTCGTTTATCACCATTATCTTAAAATTGGCATCGTAACTTCGTCTCTTCTGTTTATTAACTTGCCCTACTTTTGAGCCACTTTTTTTCAAGTTGGTCGCTGTCTCTCCATTTCTAACTCTCCAGGTAACTATTTTTATGTACTGTTACTTTAAGACTTTGAGTTACTTTAAGTGTCGCGCGGTGTCTCGGAACACTCGTTTGGCACGATCTGTTGTTGCGCAATTACATGTGCAATTACGGTACATCGAAAAGTCTAAACCCCGATTATAAGACGACCCCTCTTTTTTAGATTTTTTTCTAGGAAAAAAACCCCGTCTTATATTCGGGTCAATACGGTACATACATATATATATACATATATACATACATGTGATGACGGACAGGTGACTCACCCTCTGTTTGATCTTGTCTGGCAGGAAGGGGCGGAGCATCCTGAAGAAAGGCCTGAAGAAGATTGGCTCGTTGATCAGATGGATGCCCTTCACCTTCAGAGGGAAAGAGTCCTGGGACACACAGTACACACACACACACTTTATGGAGTATAAATACACTTTATAAAGTATGAATGTATATGTTAGAATTGTGTATTTATACTATATAGTGTGCATTTATATGTAAGAAAGTGTATTTATATGTTAGAAAGTATAAATACACTTTAAATGGTACAAATATACACCTTATAAATAATAATTATATAAATGCCCTTTATAACATAGAAATACATATTTTATAACATAAAAATACACACTTTATATAGCATAAACACACATTATATTGTATGAATACAGTCTGTTAATGTACAGGAAATATACTAGATTATGAATAATATGTGTTAGTACATAATATATAGTATATGAACAGTATTTTAGTTAGTATATTAGTATATAAGTACATAATATATAGTATAGAAACATAAATAGTAGTTGATATACTGACGGCCAGTACGGAGGAGATCTTCCGGGCCAGGGCAGGGTTGATCTGGAGGGCGTGGCTGAAGCTCCACCCCTCAAGGTCAAAGATCACCTTCACCCCCTGCTGCTGGGTCTCCGTCTCCATGGCGATGACCTCTGATGTCATCAGGCTGACCCTGAACACCTGGATGGCCGTCCAGTCCTTAGGGTTCCACCGACCTGCACACATACACCCACAAAATACACACACACACACAAATACCCATACACACACAAATACACACACACACACACAAATATACACACACACTGTGAGGATGTAGTTATCAGCTCCATTCAGATAATTGCATGTCAGAGGTCAGAGGTCAACCCACATATTCTGTAGACCAGGACTCTGCTGCCGCTGTGGTCCCTCATGGGCAGGACACCATGGTAACCGTTGTCAAGCAGTGCGGAGACGGAGCTTGGTGACAAACATCCACTGAAATCAGGACTCTCTGACCTCCAGCGCTCGTAGTTTACCAGCAGCTACACACAGGTAGGGGTTAGACAATAGAGAGAGGTCATTAAGGAGCAGGTAGGGGTTAGACAGTACAGAGACAGGTCATTAAGGAGCAGGTAGGGGTTAGACGGTACAGAGACGGGTCATTAAGGAGCAGGTAGGGGTTAGACAGTACAGAGACAGGTCATTAAGGAGCAGGTAGGGGTTAGACAGTACAGAGACAGGTCATTAAGGAGCAGGTAGGGGTTAGACAGTACAGAGACAGGTCATTAAGGAGCAGGTAGGGGTTAGACAGTACAGAGAGAGGTCATTAAGGAGCAGGTAGGGGTTAGACAGTACAGAGACGGGTCATTAAGGAGCAGGTAGGGGTTAGACGGTACAGAGACAGGTCATTAAGGAGCAGGTAGGGGTTAGACAGTACAGAGACGGGTCATTAAGGAGCAGGTAGGGGTTAGACAGTACAGAGACGGGTCATTAAGGAGCAGGTAGGGGTTAGACAGTACAGAGACGGGTCATTAAGGAGCAGGTAGGGGTTAGACAGTACAGAGACGGGTCATTAAGGAGCAGGTAGGGGTTAGACAGTACAGAGACAGGTCATTATCGAGCAGGTAGGGGTTAGACGGTACAGAGACGGGTCATTAAGGAGCAGGTAGGGGTTAGACAGTATAGAGACGGGTCATTAAGGAGCAGGTAGGGGTTAGACAGTACAGAGACAGGTCATTAAGGAGCAGGTAGGGGTTAGACGGTACAGACGGGTCATTAAGGAGCAGGTAGGGGTTAGACAGTACAGAGACGGGTCATTAAGGAGCAGGTAGGGGTTAGACGGTACAGAGACGGGTCATTAAGGAGCAGGTAGGGGTTAGACAGTACAGAGAGAGGTCATTAAGGAGCAGGTAGGGGTTAGACGGTACAGAGACGGGTCATTAAGGAGCAGGTAGGGGTTAGACGGTACAGAGACGGGTCATTAAGGAGCAGGTAGGGGTTAGACAGTACAGAGACGGGTCATTAAGGAGCAGGTAGGGGTTAGACGGTACTGAGACGGGTCATTAAGGAGCAGGTAGGGGTTAGACAGTACAGAGACAGGTCATTAAGGAGCAGGTAGGGGTTAGACAGTACAGAGACGGGTCATTAAGGAGCAGGTAGGGGTTAGACAGTACAGAGACGGGTCATTAAGGAGCAGGTAGGGGTTAGACGGTACAGAGACGGGTCATTAAGGAGCAGGTAGGGGTTAGACAGTACAGAGAGAGGTCATTAAGGAGCAGGTAGGGGTTAGACGGTACAGAGACGGGTCATTAAGGAGCAGGTAGGGGTTAGACGGTACAGAGACGGGTCATTAAGGAGCAGGTAGGGGTTAGACAGTACAGAGACGGGTCATTAAGGAGCAGGTAGGGGTTAGACCAGTGGTCCCCAAACTAAGGCCCGCGGGCCGGATACGGCCCGCCTCCACATTTGGCCCGGCCCCCTGAACAATACCAGAGACGCATTATGAATTTCTTTATTTAAAAAAAAAAAAAATGTTTATTTTTTATTTTTATTTTTTTATGTTCATCAGTTCACACTGATGAACATACATAGGTAAGATCACTTTTCTGACTTTTCTGAGTATAAAATAATTTAATCATAATAAAATCTACTGGGATAAAATCCATCTCCACAACCATACTGGTAGTGAAATGTATTGTGCTGTGTAGGTGCTGTATCACTTAGTTCGGTTTCTCAGCCTGCTTGCTTTGTGGTTTTCACAGGGAAGTTGATGAGAGAGAGCTGCAAACAGCGGTGTCTACAAGCCTACTGGAACCTACAAAAGGATTATAAGGAAGGAACACAAGAACTTTGAGAGACTGCTCATATGAGTCATTTGAGTAAGAGATTCTGCTCTGACAACTAAGCTAAACTTTTACCTGTTAAGATTGTGCACGGCACAACAGAAAGTTAATGTTCAGTGGACTTTTTTTCTGTGAAGAACCCAGAGGGTTATTTGGTTATTATTTATTTCATAAATAGTGTTATTATATATTTCCCGACTTTATTTTTTCTGTGAAGAACCCAGAGAGGGTTATTTGGTTATTATTTATTTCACAAATAGTGTTATTTATTTCCTGACTTTTTTCTGTGAAGAACCCAGAGAGGGTTATTTGGTTATTATTTATTTCATAAATAGTGTTATTTATTTCATTAAAAGTGTTATTATTTATTTCCTGACTTTTTTTTCTGTGAAGATCCCGGAAAGGGTTATTAATATTTGGTTATGTGTGGCTTTCTGGAAAACAATAAATGTTTACGTTTAGGCACCCCTGCGATCGTCACACTTTTTCTGTTACAAACTGACCCCGGCCCCCATCAGAGAAGGGAAAAGTTATGTGGCCCTCACAGGAAAAAGTTTGGGGACCCCTGGGTTAGACGGTACAGAGACAGGTCATTAAGGAGCAGGTAGGGGTTAGACAGTACAGAGACGGGTCATTAAGGAGCAGGTAGGGGTTAGACAGTACAGAGACGGGTCATTAAGGAGCAGGTAGGGGTTAGACAGTACAGAGACGGGTCATTAAGGAGCAGGTAGAGGTTAGACAGTACAGAGACAGGTCATTAAGGAGCAGGTAGGGGTTAGACAGTACAGAGACAGGTCATTAAGGAGCAGGTAGGGGTTAGACAGTACAGAGACGGGTCATTAAGGAGCAGGTAGGGGTTAGACAGTACAGAGACAGGTCATTAAGGAGCAGGTAGGGGTTAGACAGTACAGAGACAGGTCATTAAGGAGCAGGTAGGGGTTAGACAGTACAGAGACGGGTCATTAAGGAGCAGGTAGGGGTTAGACGGTACAGAGACGGGTCATTAAGGAGCAGGTAGGGGTTAGACAGTACAGAGACAGGTCATTAAGGAGCAGGTAGGGGTTAGACAGTACAGAGACAGGTCATTAAGGAGCAGGTAGGGGTTAGACAGTACAGAGACAGGTCATTAAGGAGCAGGTAGGGGTTAGACAGTACAGAGACAGGTCATTAAGGAGCAGGTAGGGGTTAGACAGTACAGAGACGGGTCATTAAGGAGCAGGTAGGGGTTAGACAGTACAGAGACGGGTCATTAAGGAGCAGGTAGGGGTTAGACAGTACAGAGACAGGTCATTAAGGAGCAGGTAGGGGTTAGACAGTACAGAGACAGGTCATTAAGGAGCAGGTAGGGGTTAGACAGTACAGAGACAGGTCATTAAGGAGCAGGTAGGGGTTAGACAGTACAGAGACGGGTCATTAAGGAGCAGGTAGGGGTTAGACAGTACAGAGACGGGTCATTAAGGAGCAGGTAGGGGTTAGACGGTACAGAGACGGGTCATTAAGGAGCAGGTAGGGGTTAGACAGTACAGAGACAGGTCATTAAGGAGCAGGTAGGGGTTAGACGTACAGAGACTTTCTTAGATCTTAGTAGACCTATTGCCTTTATCTGAACTTCTTCTGGTTGGATAATAGTATTATCCAACATTAACAAATATAATATAATATATCATGTATTATCATAATACATGATATATTATATTATATTTGTTAATTTAATATAAGTTAAGCTTATTAATATCAGATATGAATGTTCCAGGAGGACTGAGATGTTTTACAGATATAAAAGACCCTTCACATGTCGGCTCAGTTGATATCAATCAATCAATACACCAATCAATCAGTCATCAAATCAACAAATCTATTTTATAATAACCAGTCAATAACCAGCGTGGAGTCTCTTTCGAACGACTCATCTCAAATCATAGAATCGATCACGTTCCGCGTGACTCCAGACTTAAGTCCGAGTTGACTCTTCTTTAAACGGAGTAGCGGAGTGACTCCACATTCAGACACAAGGGAACGGGTTCGTGGACCCGAGGAGCCGAACCTTCAGCGAAAGATCCACGTCGAAGTCTCTGGCTCGGAGGAACTTGATGAGGAACCGGTCCGAGAAGTCCAGTATGTGCAGGGGGTCCAGCTCGGTCTGGGCCCGGAGCCTCAGCCGGGCCACATGGGACTGGACCGGGTTCGAGTCCTCCGGCAGGAAGCTGAGTTTCGCCGACCCGGAGTTCATGTCACCGAGCCGGTCTGAGGTCTGAGGTCCGAGTCCCGGGGCAGGAGGACGATCATCTGGACCAGGAGGGCTCCAGAGCTTCAGGGTGACGTTGAATCAGTTCCCCTGACTGGAGCTGCGGGGCGGGGCCACGTGGGGGGACGGGGCTAGAGTCCTATTGGATGTCCCATAGTTATAGTCTCATAGGTTAGTTAGTTAGATATATGTAGGTTAGCACCTGGTTGTGAATAGGTTAGTCGTAGGATGGGTTAGTTAGTTGTAAACTAGTTAGTAGTGGTGGTGGTTGGTGATGGGTTGGTAGCGTCATGGTTAGTAGTGTGATGGTTAGTAGAGTGATGGTTAGTAGAGTGATGGTTAGTAGAGTGATGGTTAGTAGAGCGATGGTTAGTAGAGTGATGTTAGTACAGTGATGGTTAGTAGCGTCATGGTTAGTAGTGTGATGGTTAGTACAGTGATGGTTAGTACAGTGATGGTTAGTAGTGTGATGGTTAGTAGTGTGATGGTTAGTAGTGTGATGGTTAGTAGAGTGATGGTTAGTAGAGTGATGGTTAGTAGTGTGATGGTAGTAGTGATGGTTAGTACAGTGATGGTTAGTACAGTGATGGTTAGTAGAGTGATGGTTAGAAGACTGATGGTTAGTAGTGTGATGGTTAGTAGAGTGATGGTTAGAAGACTGATGGTTAGTAGTGTGATGGTTAGTAGAGTGATGGTTAGTAGAGTGATGGTTAGTAGCGTCATGGTTAGTAGAGTGATGGTTAGTAGAGTGATGGTTAGTAGAGTGATGGTTAGTAGCGTCATGGTTAGTACAGTGATGGTTAGTAGAGTGATGGTTAGTAGTGTGATGGTTAGTATTGTGATGGTTAGTAGTGTGATGGTTAGTACAGTGATGGTTAGTACAGTGATGGTTAGTAGAGTGATGGTTAGTACAGTGATGGTTAATAGCGTCATGGTTAGAAGACTGATGGTTAGTAGTGTGATGGTTAGTAGTGTGATGGTTAGAAGACTGATGGTTAGTAGAGTGATGGTTAGTACAGTGATGGTTAGTAGTGTGATGGTTAGTAGAGTGATGGTTAGTAGAGTGATGGTTAGTAGTGTGATGGTTAGTAGTGTGATGGTTAGTAGAGTGATGGTTAGAAGACTGATGGTTAGTAGAGTGATGGTTAGTACGGTGATGGTTAGTAGGGTGATGGTTAGTAGAGTGATGGTTAGTAGAGTGATGGTTAGAAGACTGATGGTTAGTAGAGTGATGGTTAGTAGTGTGATGGTTAGTAGAGTGATGGTTAGTACAGTGATGGTTAGTAGAGTGATGGTTAGAAGACTGATGGTTAGTAGAGTGATGGTTAGTACAGTGATGGTTAGTAGTGTGATGGTTAGTACAGTGATGGTTAGTACAGTGATGGTTAGTAGAGTGATGGTTAGTACAGTGATGGTTAGTAGTGTGATGGTTAGTAGAGTGATGGTTAGTAGAGTGATGGTTAGTAGTGTGATGGTTAGTAGAGTGATGGTTAGTAGTGTGATGGTTAGTACAGTGATGGTTAGTACAGTGATGGTTAGTAGAGTGATGGTTAGTAGCGTCATGGTTAGAAGACTGATGGTTAGTAGAGTGATGGTTAGTAGAGTGATGGTTAGTAGTGTGATGGTTAGTAGTGTGATGGTTAGAAGACTGATGGTTAGTAGAGTGATGGTTAGTAGACTGATGGTTAGTAGAGTGATGGTTAGTAGCGTCATGGTTAGTAGAGTGATGGTTAGTAGCGTCATGGTTAGAAGACTGATGGTTAGTACAGTGATGGTTAGTAGAGTGATGGTTAGTAGAGTGATGGTTAGTAGTGTGATGGTTAGTAGTGTGATGGTTAGTAGTGTGATGGTTAGTAGAGTGATGGTTAGTAGAGTGATGTTAGTAGAGTGATGGTTAGTAGTGTGATGGTTAGTAGAGTGATGGTTAGTAGCGTCATGGTTAGAAGACTGATGGTTAGTAGAGTGATGGTTAGTAGTGTGATGGTTAGTAGAGTGATGGTTAGTAGTGTGATGGTTAGTACAGTGATGGTTAGTAGTGTGATGGTTAGTAGACTGATGGTTAGTACAGTGATGGTTAGTAGTGTGATGGTTAGTACAGTGATGGTTAGTAGAGTGATGGTTAGTAGTGTGATGGTTAGTAGTGTGATGGTTAGTAGAGTGATGGTTAGTAGTGTGATGGTTAGTACAGTGATGGTTAGTAGTGTGATGGTTAGTAGACTGATGGTTAGTACAGTGATGGTTAGTAGAGTGATGGTTAGTAGTGTGATGGTTAGTAGTGTGATGGTTAGTAGAGTGATGGTTAGTAGTGTGATGGTTAGTACAGTGATGGTTAGTAGAGTGATGGTTAGTAGAGTGATGGTTAGTAGAGTGATGGTTAGTAGAGTGATGGTTAGTAGAGTGATGGTTAGTAGTGGGATGGTTAGTAGAGTGATGGTTAGTAGTGTGATGTTTTCCAGTTTGTGTTCCTGTTGGGTAAAGGTGGTGTAATGTTGACCAACTCGGTCCCCTCGTAGCAAGAGGAAGGAAGTGAGGACATAAGGTGACACTGAGGATATAAGGTGACAGTCAACTTAATACAAGGCAATACAACTTCAATAACTAGAATTTACTAAGATGTATGACTAAAGGAATGCACAGATTCAGGTTTAATATGACATACCGGTATAATATATACTCTGTGCGGTGGCCCAGCAGCGCCCCCTGGTGAGCTGCGCGTTTCATTGTAGCGGCAACAATAACATCTGTTGAGTATAAAATAACGGACACAATGGTTTTATTTCATATGGAAATGAGTGAGATAAAGATCCCCACGTGATATTTAACCCTCTTTTCATTTAGACACTGAAATACTATATCAGCTGAAGCTTTTCTACGAATCTCTACCGGGCTGTAATGTTTGATTGGCAGCTGACAAGGTGGCCTTTGGTCCAATGAACTGCAACCGAGGGCGCGACTCGCTTGTGGTTGTGGGCCACCAACTGCTCACTCAGTTCTAGATCACAGAAAACCCACCGACATTCACTCTTATGACACACACACACACACACACACACACACACACACACACACACACACACACACACAGTTGTGGTTACCTGTGAGAAGACCGTGTCTCGGTGGGTGTCTGATGTTCTTCTGAGATGAACAATATAATTTCTTAGAATTTCTCGCTTGTACTTCTTCATATCAGACCCTGAACCAATATTTCACTGGAGCAACACAAGCAACACATATGAACAGAAGCTGAATCATTAGAACCCTCATTTATGATATTGTATTATTATTATTATTATTATTATTATTATTAGTCTGCAGTGTTACACAGTAAAATCACAGATGAAGAAAACCCATATGATTTTTTTTTTGGGGGTTTGGGTTTTCCTGTGAGGAAGTTTACACATCTCTCGCTTTGACCTCTGACCCTTTAGCTACCTCGATCATCTGCCAGAAGGGGAGTAGAGTGAGTTCAGATACATCTCCTTAAGGAGTTAGAGGTCATCTTGCTCTAGGACCCTACAGGTAGGGAAGGAACTACTTTTCAGCCAGGAGTCCCCCAGACCACTCGAACATCCAAGACCAGACTTGATCTGTTGTGAAGCTTCAGTGATGCAGAAGAATAGTCAGGATCGGTAGAATGTGTACCGGGTATTGAAGGGTACACAGGGTCTTGTAGGTGTACATGGTATTGTAGGGTGTACAGGGTATTGTAGGGTATTAGGGTGTACAGGGTCTTGTAGGGTGTACATGGTATTGTAGGACGTACAGGGTATTGTAGGGTGTACATGGTATTGTAGGGTATTAGGGTCTACAGGGTATTGTAGGTGTACATGGTATTGTAGGGTATTAGGGTGTACAGGGTCTTGTAGGGTGTACATGGTATTGTAGGGCGTACAGGGTATTGTAGGGTGTACATGGTATTGTAGGGTATTAGGGTGTACATGGTATTGTAGGGTGTACAGGGTATTGTAGGGTATATAGGGTCTTGTAGAGTGTACAGGGTATTGTAGGTGTACAGGGTATTGTAGGGTATACAGGGTCTTGTAGGGTGTACAGGGTATTGTAGGGTATATAGGGTCTTGTAGAGTGTACAGGGTCTTGTAGGGTGTACTTGGTATTGTAGGGTATTAGGATGTACAGGGTATTGTAGGGTGTACAGGGTCTTGTAGGGTGTACTGGGTATTGTAGGGTATCAGGGTGTACAGGGTATTGTAGGGTGTACATGGTATTGTAGGGTGTACATGGTCTTCTAGGGTGTACCGGGTATTGTCACAAATGTGACCTGATCAGAAAGTACGGTACAGTGAG
>CM051005.1:3959228-4009228 GCA_027704905.1 Muraenolepis orangiensis | reverse complement strand
TAGGGGTGTGTGTTGTACAGGGAGGTGTGTGTGTAAGTTATATAGGGGTGTGTGTTGTACAGGGAGGTGTGTGTAAGTTATATAGGGGTGTGTGTTGTACAGGGAGGTGTGTGTAAGTTATATAGGGGTGTGTGTTGTACAGGGAGGTGTGTGTGTAAGTTATATAGGGGTGTGTGTTGTACAGGGAGGTGTGTGTGTAAGTTATATAGGGGTGTGTGTTGTACAGGGAGGTGTGTGTGTAAGTTATATAGGGGTGTGTGTTGTACAGGGAGGTGTGTGTGTAAGTTATATAGGGGTGTGTGTTGTACAGGGAGGTGTGTGTGTAAGTTATATAGGGGTGTGTGTTGTACAGGGAGGTGTGTGTGTAAGTTATATAGGGGTGTGTGTTGTACAGGGAAGTGTGTGTATAAGTTATATAGGGGTGTGTGTTGTAAAGGGAGGTGTGTGTGTTGTACAGGGAGGTGTGTGTGTAAGTTATATAGGGGTGTGTGTTGTACAGGGAGGTGTGTGTGTAAGTTATATAGGGGTGTGTGTTGTACAGGGAGGTGTGTGTGTAAGTTATATAGGGGTGTGTGTTGTACAGGGAGGTGTGTGTGTAAGTTATATAGGGGTGTGTGTTGTACAGGGAGGTGTGTGTGTAAGTTATATAGGTGTGTGTGTTGTACAGGGAGGTGTGTGTGTAAGTTATATAGGGGTGTGTGTTGTACAGGGAGGTGTGTGTGTAAGTTATATAGGTGTGTGTGTTGTACAGGGAGGTGTGTGTGTAAGTTATATAGGGGTGTGTGTTGTACAGGGAGGTGTGTGTGTAAGTTATATAGGGGTGTGTGTTGTACAGGGAGGTGTGTGTGTAAGTTATATAGGGTGTGTGTTGTACAGGGAGGTGTGTGTCAGTTATATAGGGGTGTGTGTTGTACAGGGAGGTGTGTGTCAGTTATATAGGGGTGTGTGTGAGTGTGCGTGTGTGTGTGTATACCCTTGTGCGTGCTGTACAGAGCAGAGAAGATGACCACGAAGAAGGTTGTAGAGTACTTCCCAGCGTTCACCAGGTGAGGGAAGGCCCTTTTGGTGTCCCTGTAGCGCCGGAGACACTGGATGAAGCGGAACCAGGCGGGGAGGCACTGGATCACCGCCCGGACTCCGTAGGAGTAGGAGTGACAGGGCATACGACCGGGCTCCCCTGGGGGACAACCACATGGAGACAACCAGGGGTCAACCAGGGTCAACCAGGGGTCAACCACCACCACATGGAGACAACCAGGGGTCAACCACCAGGGGTCAACAACCACCACATGGAGACAACCAGGGGTCAACCACCAGGGGTCAACCACCACCACATGGAGACAACCAGGGGTCAACAACCACCACATGGAGACACCGGGTCAACCAGGGGTCAACCACCACCACATGGAGACAACCAGGGATCAACAACCATGGGTCAACAACCAGGGGTCAACAACCACCACATGGAGAAAACCAGGGGTCAACAACCATGGGTCAACAACCAGGGGTCAACAACCACCACATGGAGACAACCAGGGGTCAACCTCCACATGGAGACATGGACAACAGTAGGTGGCAGTATAGCTCAGGAGGTAGAGCGGTCACCTCACAACCTGTCGAGGTGCCCTTGAGCAAGACCCCCTAACCCTAACCGCTCCTGACGTGCTGGCTGTCTCCTTGCGCGGCTGACTCCGCCGTGGGCGGTTGAACGTGTGGATGAATGGGTGAATGTGAGGCATGGTAAAGCGCTTTTGCTATATAAAAGCATCCATAACAACAACAACAGGAAGTGTTACCTAGCTTGACCAGCCCGTCGTATCTGTGCCAGTCCAACTCGAAGCTGTAGAAACAGATCATGTACTCCAGGTCCATGAGGACCACCACCAGGGAGTTCAGCTGGTCGGCCAACCAGAAGTCTGCAAACTCCACCCGGTGGAAGGGAGCCGTCACTACACGGAACTAACAATGAGAGAGACATGTTAACATACAAAATATATCAAATATAGAATATAAATATTATATATATAGAGACCAGATTTATTATGGATATAGAACATCTCAACTACACAGAACTGGCAGTAGTTAAGGTTAGTTAAGGTTAGGTAATGTTACCAATAGTTTGAGGAGCCAGAAGCATGATTTAGCATGATTTAGCATGATGTAGTAGCAGGTAAGGTTAATTATGTGTAGTTAGGGCTAGTTAAGGTTTGTTTAGGGTAGTTAAGGTTGGTTAAGGCTAGTTAAGGGGACGTAACCAGTAGTATGAGAAGCCAGAAGCCAGAAGTGTGACTTGTAGTATCAGGTCAGGTTAGTAAAGGCTAGTTGAGGGTAGTTAAGGCTAGTTAAGGTGATGTTACCAGTAGTTTGAGGAGCCAGAAGCGTGACTTGTAGTAGCAGGTCTTGAAGGGGTTGACCAGGAACAGGAAGTAGAACCCATACAGGACCAGGGGGTTGGCCTGCATGGGCACCTGGATGCTGCTGCTGAACAGGCAGCAGAGCAGACTCACGCACCACAGCACCCCTAGCAGGCCGGCGATCTAACAGCACAGGGTTACACACACCAGGTATAGACTCAGAGTACATAGACAGGAACCAGGAACCAGGGAACCCGCTTACTCATGGACATATAGGAATATATCCTGGTCCGCTGGTGGATGCTGATTATCCCTTGCAGGGTTCAAGGGTATCTTAGATAGACACATATTGCATATAACTTATATCTACATAGATGAGTAATAGATCTAGAGATAGAGATATATATAGAGATAGAGATAGAGATAGAGAGATCTATATATATATATATATATAGATACATATTGATGTGTATCCATGTAAGTAGATACTGTATAAAGATCTATATCTTTATTCTCTATGTATAATAACCACCTCAAACAGGTGTTGATGAGACAGGTTGTTTCTTGGGTTCAGTTCAAAGATGAGCACATGGTTGACACCAGCCTGTCTCCAACCATAGGTGTTGATGCCTGGAACACACATTGAGACACGTTATGGAGACATACGGGTTGGGACACGTACGTGTGTGTGTGTGTGTGTGTGTGTGTGTGTGTGTGTGTGTGTGTGTGTGTGTGTGTGTGTGTGTGTGTGTGTGTGTGTGTGTGTGTGTGTGTGTGTGTGTGTGTGTGTGTGTGTGTGTGTGTGTGTGTGTGTGTGTGTGTGTGTGTGTGTGTGTGTGTGTGTGTGTGTGTGTGTGTGTGTTACCTAACAGGAAGAGGAACTCTATCAACAGGAAGCCTCCTCTGTAGATCCGGACCAGTGGCCAGACGTTAGCATCACGCATCACCACCGCTCCTACACACACACACACACACACACACACAGAAAGGTTAGAGAGAAACCCACAGGTTACAGAAAGACACAGGTTAGAAACAGACAGGATAGATAGAAAGACAGACAGGATAGAGAGACAGACAGCCAGGTTGTAGTGCAAGTCTGCTTTACATAACAGAGTGTTTACCTGTAATCACCACGGTAACCATGAGGACCAGGAACACTCCACAGTACAGACCCACTCTGAAGGTGGTCCAGGCAGGGGCGGGCTGCACACACACACACACACAGTTAAACGAGCATCTTGACCACCAAACCCTTAATGACCTTTAACCCCTACCTGCTCCTTAATGACCTCTAACCCCTACCTGCTCCTTAATGAAAAGTGTGTGTGCGTGTGCGTGTGCGTGTGCGTGTGTGTGTACCTGTGCAGCACCCAGGGGCGGGACCCTCAGCCTCTTCATGGCTTTCTGTCTGTCTCCCCCCTCCAGCTCCGTGGTAACCAGTGCCTAGCAACCAGGGAGAAAATGGACAGAGAGACAGGAAGACGGAGAGAGAGAGACATGGAGACAGAGTTCAAGAGATAGACAGGTATTTCAGCAGGAAGATATGTGTTGTTGAGGTGTTCCTCTGATGACCAATAGGGAGCAGTGTTCAGCACAATAACATCAATAAAGTTTATTAATCCTGTCCACTCAGCGACCGTGACAACCAGACATAAACAACAGACAGAAGCTGTAGATACGTAGAGAGAGTGTGTGTGTGTGTGTGTGTGTGTGTGTGTGTGTGTGTGTGTGTGTGTGTGTGTGTGTGTGTGTGTGTGTGTGTGTGTGTGTGTGTGTGTGTGTGTGTGTGTGTGTGTGTGTGTGTGTGTGTGTGTGTGTGTGTGTGTGTGTGTGTGTACCTCTGTCTCTGAGATCAGCTGTGTGATCTTCTTGCAGGTGTAGAAGGGGGCCACCTCCACGTGGGCGGCCCTCCAGTCGGCCCCCCGGGGCGTGTCCAGGACCTTGTCATGCTTCTTCAGGATTTTACGGAAGCCCGTGAAGTTCAAGTTCTGAACACACACACACACACACACACACACATACACTGAGTGAGTGAGTGAGTGAGAGTGTGAGAGAGTGAGTGTGTGAGAGAGTGAGTGAAAGAGTGAGAAAGAGAGTGAGAAAGTGAGTGGGAGAGTGAGGGAAAGTGAGAAAAAGTTAAAGAGTGAGTGAGTGGGTGAGAGAGTGAGTGAGAAAATAAGTGACTGAGAGTGTGTGAGTGAGAGTGAGCGAGAGAGTGGGGGGTCACCTGGTAGTGAGAGTGCAGAGTGACGAGTGACGAGTGAGGTGGCCTGGTAGTGAGCGTGTGAATGAGTGACAGAGTGAGGTGACCTGGTAGTGAGGTGACCTGGTAGTGAGAGTGAGAGCGTGAGGTGACCTGGTAGTGAGCGTGTGAATGAGTGACAGAGTGAGAGCATGAGGTGACCTGGTAGTGAGAGTGAGAGCGTGAGGTGACCTGGTAGTGAGCGTGTGAATGAGTGACAGAGTGAGAGCATGAGGTGACCTGGTAGTGAGAGTGAGAGCGTGAGGTGACCTGGTAGTGAGCGTGTGAATGAGTGACAGAGTGAGAGCGTGAGGTGACCTGGTAGTTCTGCAGCAGGATGAGGCTGAGGTAGAACTCGCTGAAGGCCAGCTGGAGGTCCTTGATGTTGCGGTGGGTGCATCTCTCCTGCTGGGACAGAACGAACACAGTCTTCCTCTTCCGGAGGCCACGCCCCTGGGCGGAGCTCTCGCGGTGGGCGTCCACGGAGGACTGCAGCTCATTCTGCAGCGTGGCGAACCGCCGCTGGGCCTCGGCCAGCTTCTCTGGAGGGAGGAGTCAGGGGAGGAGTTAACTTGCAGGTAGGGGAGAGACAGACATGCAGAGAGACAGACAAATGGAGACAGTCAGACGGACAGGTCAGAGTAGTACCAGAGTAGAAGGTGTTGATCTTGGCCAGCTCCTTCTCGCAGCTTTGGAAGAACTGCTCCTCAAACTTGGCGTAGTACCGCTTCACGGTGTCTTCATCTGTGACTGAAGAGACAAACATAACTAATACTACAACTATAATATATATATAATATAACTAGTAATATAATAATACTAGAAGTAGTAAACCCACAGGTAACAGGTTACACACACCACCATGTAGCCCTGGTCTGTTCATAGAGCTGTAGTGTGGTGCTTTGACCAGCAGAGGGCACCGTCTGACCGATTTACTTCTACTACTATGACAACTACTACCTCACGTTTGCTGATCATACTTTACATTACGTCATTTAGCGGGCTCTTTAGTCCAAAGCCACATATAATAGTGTATTCAAGAAGTACTAGTCATCAGAAGAACACACACATACACACAATCATCTCCTAAATACACACATCATCTCCCAAATACACACATCTCTTAATCCTCCCTGATTCTGCACTTTTCCTGTCTGGCCTCATCATCACCATCATCATCATCATCCTCCTCCTCATTATAGAAGGTAGGTAGGTAGGGGGGTGTGTGTGTGTGTGTGTGTGTGTGTGTGTGTGTGTGTGTGTGTGTGTGTGTGTGTGTGTGTGTGTGTGTGTGTGTGTGTGTGTGTGTGTGTGTGTGTGTGTGTGTGTGTGTGTGTGTGTGTGTGTGTGTGTGTGTGTGTGTGTGTGTGTGTTCACCGCTTCCATTCCCACAAGAGCTGCTTTTAAAGTCTCCTGCAGCCAGGCCCTGGTCTAGAGGCTGGTACCCTGATCCTGGTCCAGACATGACCCTGGTCTAGAGGCTGGTACCCTGATCCTGGTCCAGACATGACCCTGGTCTACAGGCTGGTACACTAATCCTGGTCCAGACATGACCCTGGTCTACAGGCTGGTACCCTGATCCTGGTCCAGACATGACCCTGGTCTACAGGCTGGTACCCTGATCCTGGTCAAGACATGGCCATTATCAGGGTCATGATGGCAGGATAGCTCAGTCTGTTGGTACTTGGCTTGGGAACCGGAAGGTTGTCGGTTCAAGTCCCCGACAACCTTCTGGTGACAAAGTCTGGTGCCCTTGAGCAAGGCACCAGACCCCTACACTGCTCCCCTGTATATACACTAGCTGCCCACTGCTCCTAATAATAGGATGGGTTAAATGCAGGGAAACACATTTCACTGTGTGTGTGACCAATAGAGGATTCTCCAAACCTCAGATTTAGATGTATCATGTGACGGAACTGGTTGACAAGAGATAATAATTCAGCGTGGGTCATGACCTACAGAGGCCTTTTAAACCGGTAACAATAACAATAGTTCTCATTTTCTTTTTATATGTGCAATGGGTCCACAAACGATCATCTAAAAACCATTGCACATAGAATTAGAATAGTAACCAGAGGGCCCTCAGTAGAGCGCATCCCTCCGCCACACCAAAAAGTCCCCTGGATCCAGATGCAGATCCTAAATCTCAATCAACTGTTCCTAGACCCATAAGTCATTTAACTACCAAGTGGTGTCTAATTCCGTACAACATTTATAGTTATCTCGCTAACAGACTGGTCTACAAACAAAAATAGGGGTGAAACCATAACCTTCTCTCAATTTGGATGGCGGAGGTTATAATATAATAATAATCTAGAGTATAATAATAGTAACACGTCTAGACTGGACGTGTGAACATCACTCAGAACCTGACTCACACCCAGCTTTAGGAACTCTGCCCCAGACCAGGAAGTACCCGGACCATGTGACGGGAGGTCGGACTCATCTACTGGTCATCGGCGTCAAACGCAGGCAGACCATAATAGGTCGCTCCACCACAGGCATCTGGGGAGTGCTTAACTAACCAGACCAGTTGATATCGTTTGTTTAACTGCAGTAGATGTTGTATATTGATCCCATGGACCAGAGCATCACACACTATTGATTCATTTTTGAAATACAGTAGTAGTGGGTGTGTGTGTGTGGGTGTGTGTGTGTGTGTGTACCTTCAATAGACGGAGCTTGGTCCTGGGCAGCATACAGCATCTCTTTGAACGCCTGGAGAAGGAACAGAGGACATTTTAACACACACACACACACACACACACACACACACACCACACACACACACACACACACACACACACACACACACACACACACACACACACACACACACACACACACACACACACACACACACACACACACACACACACACCACACACACACACACACACACCACACACACACACACACACACACACACACACACTTCACTGGTTATAGTATAGTCTCTGAGTGACTCTGGGATGGCTGCCTGTCTTTGTCCATTGTTGTGAAGTCTATCCCCTCTGTCTATTAGCCCCTCCCACCGGCCCACTAGTGTCTGGCTCTATAGTCTCTAGACAGAGGGAAGGCTTACCCTCACCATTCATCCCCAGGACTAGTGACTCCACGGTAGCCACTAGTCCTCTGTATACCTGCCCGTTCCACAGGACCCCCGTGAGGGCGGGCCCCTCCCCCTCCTCCCCCTCCTAACGTCTGAGACTCTTCTTCCCTCTAGTGCTAGTTGAGCTGCTAGTTGAGCTGCTAGTTGTGCTGCTAGTTGAGCTGCTAGTTGAGCTGCTAGTTGTGCTGCTAGTTGAGCTGCTAGTTGAGCTGCTAGTTGAGCTGCTAGTTGTGCTGCTAGTTGTGCTGCTAGTTGTGCTGCCAGTTGTGCTTCTCTCCATCCACATGAGTTTCAGCACACAGAGGTTCAAAGAGAGACTGAAGAAGTAACCCGTGGTAACAACACTGGCCTCCATGATGCTTTCCACTGTTTATTTACTAACCCGGTTTACAGCACATTGGTGACAGTAGAGCGACAGTAGAGACCATAGAGAGACAGTAAAGAGACCACAGACAGTAGCGACAGTTGAGATAGACGGCAGATACAGTACAGTGTAGAGAGAAGAGAGCTAGCTCAGTGTGTGTGTGTGTGTGTGTGTGTGTGTGTGTGTGTGGTGTGTGTGGTGTGTGTGTGTGTGTGTGTGTGTGTGTGTGTGTGTGTGTGTGTGTGTGTGTGTGTTAGCTCAGCATGAGCCAAGCTTCCAAAACAAACCACACAGCGCCTCATCTTGTCACAGTAGTTACTGGACTAGTGTGGACTTATCGCTCTCACACACCCTCCGTCTCTCTCTCACCTTGCCCCTCTCTCTCCTCTGACACATCATCTCCCTCTCCGTCTCCCCCTTATTATCTCACACACACACTCTCCCTTACTCCTCTCTCTCCCCGTCTTATCTCTCCCCACCACGATACACATTTCTCATCCATCATGGGACACACACACACACACACACACACACACACACACACACACACACCCCCCCCCCCCCGTTATGGGCCACCACCCAACCATGAACACACACATAGATACTTAATGGACACACATGGGGTGTGTGTGTGTGTGTGTGTGTGTGTGTGTGTGTGTGTGTGTGTGTGTGTGTGTGTGTGTGTGTGTGTGTGTGTGTGTGTGTGTGTGTGTGTGTGTGTGTGTGTGTGTGTGTGTGTGTGTGTGTGTGTGTGTGTGTGTGTGTTTACATGTTTTTCTCTTTCCTCAGTAGACGTACAATATCAGATACGACAGTAATGCAATATGACACATAATAATGTAACAGTCTGTATTATAATAATATAATAATGGCCTGTATGATAATAATACAACAACAGTCTACATTAAATTTATATAATAACAGTTTATATTATAATAATATAATAACTGCCAGAGGAACTGCCCATCTGTCAACACTTTTAAACCATATGTTTGTAGTTTAGCGTTCTTCAAATCAAGTAGTGTGTCTTCCTTTTAGTTTGATCTGTTGTTCTCTGGTCACGTAGCACCAGTTCTCTAGGGCTGTTGTTCTCTGGTCACGTAGCACCAGTTCTCTAGGGCTGTTGTTCTCTGGTCATGTAGCACCAGTTCTCTAGGGCTGTTGTTCCAACTGTTGTTCTCTGGTCATGTAGCACCAGTTCTCTAGGGCTGTTGTTCCAACTGTTGTTCTCTGGTCATGTAGCACCAGTTCTCTAGGGCTGTTGTTCTCTGGTCATGTAGCACCAGTTCTCTAGGGCTGTTGTTCTCTGGTCATGTAGCACCAGTTCTCTAGGGCTGTTGTTCTCTGGTCATGTAGCACCAGTTCTCTAGGGCTGTTGTTCTCTGGTCATGTAGCACCAGTTCTCTAGGGCTGTTGTTCCAACTGTTGTTCTCTGGTCACGTAGCACCAGTTTCTATTTCTGTTGCACCTTTCTACTGCATGGACAGCCCAGTTTTATGAAAGAACCTACTTTCCAGCGGAAGAATACTTCATTAACTACCACTGGCTGAGTTTGGGTTAGCCAATCACACGCTGGCACACCCCGCCTCCAGCAACATGATTGCTGGAAACTAATTTGAAGCGACAGAATCCAGATTGGAGCTTGTCTGCTATGTGACTATGTGAGATATTAATCTAAAGTCAGCTTTGTGAGATTATGAAACGTACAACATGAAGAAAGTTTGATGGACCGACTCACACAAGAATGGTCTGAACAAACCGTCTGCATGGCGGGTCTTACATCCCATAATGAGCACGAATACACTAACACACGGCGGTTGAAGACCTAACAGTCAGAGTGAGAACCAAACATGTAAAAAAAGGTGTTCCATAAAAATGTGACGAGATTTGAATTTCAAATAGGAGAAATGTTAAATAGAATAAAGGTGAGATGGGGCTCTGAGCTACAGAATCAGACACTTTTACTACCAGACAGGTTTGCACAAAGTTGTTGCCAATATAGAATACATACTTTATCCCTCACTGTTGGTGGGAGACACCAAAACAAACCATACAATCATGTTAAATCCAAACATTCAAGTATCTAGTCCAAAGATCAAGGACATTATATATATATATATATATATATATATTGTATTATATTGGCGGCAGTATAGCTCAGGAGGTAGAGCGGTCACCTCACAACCGAAAGGTTGCTGGTTCGATCCCCCGGCTCCTCCTAGCAAAAACTGTCGAGGTGTCCTTGAGCAAGACCCCCTAACCCTAACTGCTCCTGACGTGCTGGCTGTCTCCTTGATGGCTGACTCCACCGTGGGTGTATGAATGGGTGATGTAAGGACTTTACATGACTGCCGCTTTGGAGAAAAGCGCTATATAAAAGCCGGCATTATTATTATATTAAAGTACCCAGTGTGTATTGAAGCTGCAGGTAGGGGCGGTCTATCTGTCAGGTGACCTGCTCCGTGGTTCAGACCCGTGTGTGTTTTCACGGATACCAGACACCGGGTCGGTCTGTTCTCATGAACCCTCTCACTGGGAAGATAAACTTTGTTTTGTGTAGGAGAGAATCCAGCCTCTTCTCTTGGGCCTGGGGTCTTGACCTCAACGCTGGGAGCACAGCTGCTCTGAGAAAACATGAAGACCTCAGTGAGCTTCATGCTCAGTGGGGCTCAGCAGAGCAGACACACTAGAGCACAAGCAGAGCTTGGGTGGAGGAGAGGAGAGATGAGGAGAGGAAGGGGAGGAGTAGGAGAGAGGAGGGTGAGAGAGGAGAGGGGAGGAGGAGAAGAGAGGAGGTTGAGAGGAGAGGAGTAGCAGATAGGAGGAGGAGAGTGGGGAAAGCCGAAGAGAGAGGAGCGGAGAAGGAGCTGAAGAGAGGAGGAGCAGATGGGAGCAGAGGAGGGGGGAGTGAGAGGGCGGAGTAGAGAGGAGAAAAGTGGAGAGGAGGAGCAGAGCTCTGACAGCTGACAGCCCTTGCTGCACTGGTTAGTACAAACACAACAGGGATTCAAAGCAGGTTTTGAATGTCGGAGGCTCAAGGATAGTCTAGTCATGTTTAGGGTTCTACCAGCTGAGAAGTTCTGGGAACTGCTCCTTAATGACCCGTCTCTGTACTGTCTAACCCCTACCTGCTCCTTAATGACCTGTCTCTGTACTGTCTAACCCCTACCTGCTCCTTAATGACCGCTCTCTGTACTGTCTAACCCCTACCTGCTCCTTAATGACCCGTCTCTGTACTGACTAATCTCTACCTGCACCTTAATGACCTGTCTCTGTACTGTCTAACCCCTACCTGCTCCTTAATGACCCGTCTCTGTACTGTCTAACCTCTACATGCTCCTTAATGACCTGTCTCTGTACTGTCTAACCTCTACCTGCACCTTAATGACCTGTCTCTGTACTGTCTAACCCCTACCTGCTCCTTAATGACTTGTCTCTGTACTGTCTAAGCCCTACCTGCTCCTTAATGACCTGTCTCTGTACCGTCTAACCCCTACCTGCTCCTTAATGACCTGTCTCTGTACTGTCTAACCCTACCTGCTCCTTAATGACCTGTCTAACCCTACCTGCTCCTTAATGACCTGTCTCTGTACTGTCTAACCCCTACCTGCTCCTTAATGACCTGTCTCTGTACTGTCTAACCCCTACCTGCTCCTTAATGATCCGTCTAACCCCTACCTGCTCCTTAATGACCCGTCTCTGTACTGTCTAACCCCTACCTGCTCCTTAATGACTTGTCTCTGTACTGTCTAAGCCCTACCTGCTCCTTAATGACCTGTCTCTGTACCGTCTAACCCCTACCTGCTCCTTAATGACCTGTCTCTGTACTGTCTAACCCCTACCTGCTCCTTAATGATCCGTCTAACCCCTACCTGCTCCTTAATGACCCGTCTCTGTACTGTCTAACCCCTACCTGCTCCTTAATGACCTGTCTCTGTACTGTCTAACCCCTACCTGCTCCTTAATGATCCGTCTAACCCCTACCTGCTCCTTAATGACCCGTCTCTGTACTGTCTAACCCCTACCTGCTCCTTAATGACCTGTCTCTGTACTGTCTAACCCCTACCTGCTCCTTAATGATCCGTCTAACCCCTACCTTCTCCTTAATGACCCGTCTCTGTACTGTCTAACCCCTACCTGCTCCTTAATAACCCGTCTCTGTAATGTCTTGTGTGGGGAGAATAGGTGGTAGTGTGTAGGCCCATGGGAAGTGAATAGGAAGTATGTTTACATGAGTGATTTTAGAAGCTGGTGTGTTGGAACTGGAGTCACATGACCACTCAAGAGCTGGGCAGGCGAACGAACGCCACTAGCACCGCTAGATGGTTAGTGTAGCAGCACGAGGTGAATAAGAAGTGGTCTATGAATAACGTCTTCCGGCCAATCAGGACCCGGCTTTTGTTTGAAAGACTTAAAGACTTCCAGACACCCATACAGGTCTCGTCCGGTGTGTGAGTGCGTGTGCGTGTTTGTGTGTGTGGTGTTCTCCTAAACCCCCAGAGAGGAGGTGGCGGTGGCTGGGAGACGATCCTTCTATAGGCTGTTCCTGCCTTGGCATGGACCCTTCAACATGCACGCCCGCCTCCTCCTGATGTAGGCCCCGCCCTCCTCCTTGTGTAGGCCCCGCCCCCTCCCTCAGTAAGAATGGAAAGAGGAAGAGAAGACAGACTGTTGCGTCTTTATTGTCGTCTTACTCTCCTGCTTACAGAATGACTGATAGTCATATGGAAAATATTATCACACACACGGGAAGGAAATGCCCTTATTATTTCTGGTGATTAGTAGTTATCTTGCCTACCTGTAGAATGACCTTAATGTAAGTCACTTTGGACGAAAGACATATATATACATGCATATAATATGCATGTATAAACTAGGTTATACTACTAGTAGACCTGGTAATAGTGTATAAACTAGGTAATGCTACTAGTAGACCTGGTAATAGTGTATACACTAGGTTATACTATTAGTAGACCTGGTAATAGTGTATAGACTAGATTATACTGTTCTGGTAGACTAGGTTATACTACTAGTAGACCTGGTAATAGTGTATAAACTAGGTTATACTACTAGTAGACCTGGTAATAGTGTATAGACTAGGTAATGCTACTAGTAGACATGTTAACAGTGCATCAACTAGGTTATACTACTAGTAGACTTGGTAATAGAGTCTAGTTTCACCTCAGAGAGCTGTAAGACAGCGGTAGTTCTACGGTTCCTCTTGTACTGTATTCCTTCTTTAAGGAACCGCTGATGAAGCAGGAATAGTCACTGGGTGTTGTGTAACGCTCTCTAGACTGGACCTGGAGACCCCCAACCAGATCTCAGAGAACAACCAGACTATCACAAAGAACCAGAACATCACGTGGAACCAGAACATCATGAGGAACCAGAACATCACAAAGAACCAGAACATCACGTGGAACCAGAACATCATGAGGAACCAGACCATCACAAAGAACCAGAACATCACGTGGAACCAGAACATCATGAGGAACCAGACCATCATGAGGAACAACAACAAACATGTTTCTGCCATGTCAGCAGTCTGGGGGGTTCACACACACACACACACACACACACACACACACACACACACACACACACACACACACACACACACACACACACACACACACACACACACACACACACACACACACACACACACACACACACACATGCAGAGTCAGCCAAACGCGTTTACACTCCAACTCACATTCCAAGCCGTCTGGGGTTAACTGATCCGTGCTAAGTTACCCAGCAGCTAGTTGTTTTTTAACCCCAATCGTTAACCATGACGGGTGTGGGGGGGGCTCCAGTACCAGGGGTTTGATAAACCAGGTACCACACATGGGACCCGGGTCTATACACACACACACACACACACTGATGGGGGTTGGGGGTTGGGGGGGGGGGGGGGGGGTTAGCAGCTGGAGCTAGTTAGCTTTTAGCCTAGCTGGTACCTCATACTGGATGTACTGCTTCCTCCACTCCGGGGTGATGTGGGCCGACAGATGCTCCGTGAACTTCATGGTGACGTCGGGGTCGTCGTCGTCGTCCCGGGTCCCGGGTCCGATCCCCGGTCCGGAGGGCGGTTCTGGTAGGGGTGATGGTGGTAGCGGGGGTTAGGAGTCCGTCTCCCGGTGCGGTGGGTTCTGGACGAGATGTTTCTCCTCCGATAGAAGGGACCGACGGGTGAGGCTCCTCGGGTCACGTGACTCCCCTCCTCCTCCCCCTGTCTCCCCCCCCTGTCGCGGGTGACGATAAACACCGTTTAGTTCAACCGGTAAACACACACGTTCATGTAGAATACGGTAGGAGCTAGGTGGCTAACACTAGCCCTCCCTCTCTCCGTCTCCCGCTGCGTCGTCCAACCAACCAACCTCTCTCTCTCTCTCTCTCTCTCTCTCTCTCTCTCTCTCTCTCTCTCTCTCTCTCTCTCTCTCTCTCTCTCTCTCTCTCTCTCTCTCTCTCTCTCTCTCTCTCTCTCTCTCTCTCTCTCTCTCTCTCTCTCTGTTGTCACTGGGTGATGGTGACGTAGAATGCGGCGTCTTGTGGAAAAGAATAAAATAAAGAATAGGGTGGAAAGTTTGCTCTCTTATCACACACACACACACACACACACACACACACACACACACACACACACACACACACACACACACACACACACACACACACACACACACACACACACGCACACACACACACATCGCCAATTTGAGACGCACAGACAACCCATACAGACAATACATAATAATAACATAATAATGATACAATATAACACAATACTAAATAATAATATCATATACTAGAATATGGCGTATTTACATGTTAGTGGATATAATACAATATAATACAACGTCAATTGAGTACAATACAATATAACACAATATAACACAGTACAGTACAACACAATACAAAACAGTACAGTACAATGCAACATAATACAACACAATACAAAACAGTACAGTACAATGCAACATAATACAACACAATACAAAACAGTACAGTACAATGCAACATAATACAACACAATACAAAACAGTACAGTACAATGCAACATAATACAACACAATACAAAACAGTACAGTACAGTACAATGCAACATAATACAACACAATACAAAACAGTACAGTACAATGCACATAATACAACAATACAAACAGTACAGACATGCAACATAATACAACACAATACAGTACAGTACAGCACAATGCAACATAATACAACACAATACAGTACAGTACAGTACAATGCAACAGAACATAATTGAACACATACACAATATGAAGACAACGAAGTACAAGACAAACGAAACAGCGCTCTCTGGTGTAGCACCGAGGTACTGCAGCCCAATGCGGACGCTCATCAACAACACCTCATACCATCGACCTGAGGTCTCTACGGAGACACAACACATGGATGGTTTGGGTGGTTCATGACCAGGGTGAGGGTGGTGCTTCGTGACCAGGGTGAGGGTGGTGCTTCGTGACCAGGGTGAGGGTGGTGCTTTGTGACCAGGGTGAGGGTGGTGCTTCGTGGTGCTTCGTGACCAGGGTGAGGGTGGTGCTTCGTGGTGCTTCGTGACCAGGGTGAGGGTGGTGCTTCGTGACCAGGGTGAGGGTGGTGCTTCGTGACCAGGGTGAGGGTGGTGCTTCGTGACCAGGGTGAGGGTGGTGCTTCGTGACCAGGGTGAGGGTGGTGCTTCAGGGTAAAGGCGGTGCTTTAGTGTTTAAAACATGAACACTTTGACCAAACACTGAGATTACAGTACAGCTACAGTACAGTATACTATATTTATACAGGAGTATACAGTATATATACACAGAAGTATAGACTGTGTAGTATATTTGTACAGTAGTATATTTGTAGGACTATATACTGAGGTCAGAAGTATATTTGTAAGAGTACAACAGGATATTTGTATATTTATAGGTCAGATTATTGGATTAGAGAGCAGAGTGGAGCGCAGCTCCGGAGACTAAACCTGACAGACTTGGTTAACTGGTTCAAACTAAACTGCATGGTCTCAGCCTCCCCTGGTCCTCTTACTCCACCTCTGGCCCTCCCCCATCTCAGGTCCTCCGGCGGTGGTGTTATACGGGAGGTGATGTCACCATGCAGACAGACGCCGACGCCCCCCCCCCTCGTGCCCTTGACCCCGGGCGTACGACAGCTGCTCCATCTCTCTCACCCCCCCCCCCCCCTCAGTCATTACCATGCAGAGACTTTCACTCCCTAATGGTGAAATATAAGTCCAGTTAAACAGGAGATGAATGTGAGAGAAAACGTTGGAAAAATATGTCAAAACATTTATCATTTCGGTTTTAATTGTATTTGGTAAAAACACTGATAAGCCTAATATTATAGAAGGTGAAACACGTTAAACTACGGTTGTTTGTATTGTAATTAGCTCATGTAATGTAACCGTAACGTAATGTAATGTAATAACCCGCAGTGACGCGGTACCGCCACCAGAGGGCAACGTCGTCTCTATATATGACAAAACTATCACCTACTATAGCCTAAAAATATTACCTACAACTATGTTGAATGATAACAATAATATACTTGGGGTATATCACATGAAATATAGGTTATTGACTGGTACTTTATCGTGCGCTATATTCTTTATGAAAATTCTGATTGATTTATGTGTCCATTGTGTCCATTTTCCAGTCAGGACAAAAGTTAACATTTACTTCATAGATGCTAACTATCATTTATAGGTTATTACTATTAGACCCTGAATACCATAGTTACAAGAATAAAGTGGGTTTGGGTTTCCAGCGGCTTTAAACGGGGTTAGAGATGGACCTTCTGGACTGACCCTCAGCAGAACCACCTGGTTATGTGTTAGAGATGGACCTTCTGGACTGACCCTCACCAGAACCACCAGAACCACCAGGTTATGTGTTAGAGATGGACCTTCTCTACCAGAACCACCAGAACCACCTCGTTATGTGTTAGAGATGGACCTTCTCTACCAGAACCACCAGAACCACCTCGTTATGTGTTAGAGATGGACCTTCTCCACCTTCACCACCAGAACCACCTCGTTATGTGTTAGAGATGGACCTTCTCCACCAGAACCACCTCGTTATGTGTTAGAGATGGACCTTCTCCACCTTCTCCACCAGAACCACCTCGTTGTTATGTGACGGTTGGGAGTGTGAATGATCTGACCCCGCCCACTTCTCCATCCTGTCTCTAATCGCTGGTCTAATTGGCTAACTGGGTCGCTCGGGGGTTAGAGGGGGATAGTTCTCCCTCGGTGTGACCCGGTAGGAGTGTTCTGGTCTCCTCGCTCATGGATCCGCTTCCGAGAAACCACTTACCTGACATACACACCATGTATAATGTACATATATACTACAAATACACACTATATATAATGTACATATATACTACAAATATACACTATATACACAGAGCCCTATTATACAACACACAGCATAACACACACTAACACTACACACTACACGCGGGAGGGAATTGGGAGTAAGCATTCCATTGTACTGTGTGTGTGTGTGTGTGTGTGTGTGTGTGTGTGTGTGTGTGTGTGTGTGTGTGTGTGTGTGTACTACAAATGACAAATAAACATCTTGTTTGTTGAATCACTAGACATTCTAACTCTATTTGTGTGTGTGTGTGTGTGAGAGAGAGAGAGAGAGAGAGAGAGAGAGAGAGAGAGAGAGAGAGAGAGAGAGAGAGAGAGAGAGAGAGAGAGAGTGTGTGTGTGTGTGTGAGAGAATGGTAGAGTGTAAGTGAGAGAAGTAGCCAGTGTGTGTGAGGGAGTCAACATTTAATTAAACTGAAACGGAACACAATCACACACCTTTAGAGAGGGGAACACATTCCAGAGAGCAGATGACACACACACACACGCACACACACACACGCACACACACACACACACGACACACACACCACACACACACGCACACAGATTAACAGCTTAGCGCCTTGTGTTTCTGGTCTCATCGGACAGTCTCTTTCTCCTGGATAACCTTACCCTTCTACATCTTAGTTATTTAACGCCTCTACTTTATAGTTTAACATTTGACACGTTGGACGAGGCAACACCTCGGGGAGATGAAGGAGTTTCACTTCACAGGATACAGCGAGAGCCGATGGGACACTACGACGCTCAGGATGACTGCCTGAAGGCCACTTCTGGTGATGAAGTCAGATGAAGGCGGTTCTGTTCGTGTGTTCGTTGACAAAGTAAAAGCGTCCTTCTGAACTCCTACCTCCTCGTCTAGATGGAGGAATATGAGGAGGGGGGTGCCGCGGAGTTCATCAAAGGTATGTTCATAACTATATTCATATTTAATATCAATAACTGTATTCATATTAAATAGAGTGACGACCAGAAGAATACAAAAAATCAATAACAATTTTTTTTTAAATAAATTCTAATTTATTAGAAAGATTTGAGTAGACCATCTGAAAACTGACCCAACTGAAAAGTAATGTGATGATATGACATGATGATAATATTTCAACCTACATGCAGTTTGCTTGTTGCTAAATTAAGACATTAAGGAATTAAGGAAACCCCACCCACCACCACACAAACACACCACCAACCACACACACATCATTAACCACACACACACACACACACACACACATCACCAACCACACACACACGCACACACACACACACACACATACACACACACACACACACACACCACCAACCACACACACACACGCACACGCACACACACACACACACACACACACACCACCACCCACCACACACACACCACCGACCACACACACACATCATTAACCACACACACACACACACCCACCAACCACACATACCACCACTAACCACACACACATATCATTGGATTGCTGACGTTTTGGGGAAACTTTTACCCTACAGAAACTTTCACCTTCAGAAACTTTCACCTTCAGAAACTTTCACCGTATACAAACAGCTTGGTATAATCATATATACCAAGTTTCAGTCAATCAGGAGGGCCGGGGCTAATCCTTTAACTTTGCCCTCAAATGATAGCGCCCCCTATGGGCGAAGTGGTCCCCAACTCTGTGGAGACCTGCTTTACCAGGGAAACCAACTGTTTGTGTGTGACAAATGATTACACTTTTTAGATCAATAAATCTGAGGCTGAGCAATATTATATCCAGCAGAAAAACTCCTCTTCCTAAAGTCAAACACTGGTCAACCAACACATTATATTATACATGGCTTTCTCATCTGTCTGTCTGTCTGCCTGTCTGTCTGTCTCCCTGTCTGTCTGTGTTTGACAGACCGTCTGTACTTCACTACTCTACGTGTGAAACCCAAGAACACGGCCAAGACTCACTACTTCAGTACAGATGAAGAGTACGTCTACGAAAGGTACAACCTTAATTTATTCTACTATGTCTAACTATTGTGTCCCATGTTTTAAAGTAGTCGTAGTAGACTGTCTTTACATCTCATTTAACCACTGTTCATTATATATTACCATGCACTTTATTGTAATATTTGCACTCTGTACTGTACTGTACTTGTGCTGTGCAATGACAATACATTAGAATATAATCTATTAGATCTACTATTTTAGAAATTCTATTATTATTGATCTATTATTAGTATTATTATTTGATCTACTATGGTTTGAATAATTTCTCTGCTATTATTAGATCTACTACCATTTTAATAACTCATCTACTATTATCAGATCTACTAGTATTTTAATCGTCTACAGAGAACTACACCTTGATTTAAACTACTACTCTAATAGAACTACAACTTTATTTAAACAATTACTCTAATAGAACTACAACTGTAATAAATGTTAACTTTATTTTAAATACTAATTTAGAACTTCAACTGAATTTCCTCTGAAATCAATAGGCTTGTGTCACGCTCTGTAATCAAAATCAATATTGTCTTAATGTGTTGTGACCAAAGGTGATTTAATGTATTGTTAATTGAGCATGTTCTCTTTTGACTCATAGTATAATGTGTTACTACTACTGATGATGATGATGATGATGATGATGACGAGGATGATGATGATGATGATGATGGATGATGATGATGATGATGATGATGATGATGATGATGATGATGATGATGATGATGATGACGAGGATGATGATGATGATGATGATGCTGATGATGATGATGATGATGACGAGGATGATGGTTCATTTGTTTGTTTCAGTTTCTATGAGGACTTTGGCCCTCTGAAGCTGGCCCTGTTGTACCGGTACTGTTCGAACCTCAACAAGAAGCTACAGGTAGCTACAGGTAGCTACAGGTAGCTACAGGTAGCTACAGGTAGCTACAGGTAGCTACAGGTAGCTACAGGTAGCTACAGGTAGCTACAGGTAGCACAGCACCGCTACAGCTAATGATGAGGCTACTGCTACTACCGACGCTACAGATAATGCTACAGCTAACAGCTAACGCTACTGCTCTCCTAGCTGTTAACGCTGATGGATTGTTACTCAGTCTGTATATATATTTGTGTACTATATGACTATATAACATATGACTATATCATCTGTTACTCTATATATAATAACTTTGTGTACTATATAACCAATAAATATATGACATTATAAATTGCGATATATTATAGGTGTAATATATGACTATTTAATCTATATATATTAGGTTAGTGTAATATGACTATATAATCTATATATATTAAACTAGTGTAATACATGACTATATAATCTATATATATTAAGTTAGTGTAAAATATGACTATCATCTAAATATATTAAGTTAGTGTAATATATGACTATATAATCTATATATATTAAGTTAGTGTAATATATGACTATATAATCTATATATATAAAATTGGTGTAATATATGACTAAATAATCGATATATTAAATTAGTGTAATATATGACTAAATAATCGATATATTAAATTAGTGTAATATGACTATATAATATATATACATTAAATTTGTGTAAAATCATCTATATATATTAAGTTAGTGTAATATATGACTATGTAATCTAAATATATTAAGTTAGTGTAATATATGATTATATAATTAAATTAGTGTAATATATCATCTATTTATATTAAGTTAGTGTAATATATGACTATATAATCAATATATATTAGGTAAGTGTTATATATGACTATATATCTATATATATTAAGTTAGTGTAATATATCATCTATATATATTAAGTTAGTGTTATATATGACTATATATCTATATATATATTAAGTTAGTGTTATATATGACTATATATCTATATATATATTAAGTTAGTGTAATATATAATTTATATATATTAAGTTAGTGTAATATATAATCTATATATATTAAGTTAGTGTTATATATGACTATATATCTATATATATTAAGTTAGTGTAATATATGACTATATATCTATATATATTAAGTTAGTGTAATATATAATCTATATATATTAAGTTAGTGTTATATATGACTATATATCTATATATATTAAGTTAGTGTAATATATAATCTATATATATTAAGTTAGTGTTATATATGACTATATATCTATATATATTAAGTTAGTGTTATATATAATCTATATATATTAAGTTAGTGTAATATATAATCTATATATATTAAGTTAGTGTTATATATGACTATATATCTATATATATTAAGTTAGTGTTATATATGACTATATATCTATATATATTAAGTTAGTGTTATATATAATCTATATATATTAAGTTAGTGTAATATATAATCTATATATATAAGTTAGTGTTATATATGACTATATATCTATATATATTAAGTTAGTGTAATATATAATCTATATATATTAAGTTAGTGTTATATATGACTATATATCTATATATATTAAGTTAGTGTTATATATAATCTATATATATTAAGTTAGTGTTATATATGACTATATATATTAAGTTAGTGTAATATATAATCTATATATATTAAGTTAGTGTTATATATGACTATATATCTATATATATTAAGTTAGTGTTATGACCTTAGAGCTCCTCTATGGCGAGGAACACTCTGGTGCACTACACCTTGAGCTACCAGCAGAAGAAGATGACCAACGCTGCGGTCCTCATCGGGGCCTACGCTGTGAGAACCTCCTCTTTATTCTCACTTCCTGTGTGCTGACTTCCTGTCTCTATCAAATGACTTCCTGTGTGTGTGCTGACTTCCTGTGCAGGTAATCTACCTGAAGAGGAGTCCAGAGGAGGCGTACAGAACTCTGATCTCAGCCAACACAAACTACCTCCCCTTCAGGTACACACACACACACACACACACACACACACACACACACACACACACACACACACACACACACACACACACACACACACACACACACACACACACACACACACACACACACACACACACACACACACACACACAAACTACCTCCTCTTCAGGTACACACACACAAACTACCTCCCCTTCAGGTACACACACACTCACACAAACTACCTCCCCTTCAGGTACAGGTACACACACACACACACACACACACACACACACACACACACACACACACACACACACACACACACACACACACACACACACACACACACACACACACACACACACACACACACACTACCTCCTCCTCAGGTACACACACACAAACTACCTCCCCTTCAGGTACACACACACTCACACAAACTACCTCCCCTTCAGGTACAGGTACACACACACACACACACCACACACACACACACACACACACACACACACACACACACACACACACACACTACCTCCTCTTCAGGTACACACACACAAACTACCTCCCCTTCAGGTACACACACACTCACACAAACTACCTCCCCTTCAGGTACACACACACACACACACACACACACACACACACACACACACAAACTACCTCCTCTTCAGGTACACACACATAAACTACCTCCCCTTCAGGTACACACACACTCACACAAACTACCTCCCCTTCAGGTACACACACACACACACACACACACACACACACACACACACACACACACACACACACACACACACACACACACACACACACACACACACACACACACACACACACACACACAACCTCCCATCCCCTCCCCCACCACATTCTTTCTGCATGATTTGGTTTCTGTATAACGAGGTAATGTGTGTGTCCAGGGACGCTGCAGCAGGACGGATCTCCTTCAACCTGACGGTTCTTGACTGTCTGAAAGGCTTCTACAAGGTCAACATAACAGCATATAATACCATGTAATCTGATCTCATGTCATCTAATCTAATGTCCTTTGATCTAATCTGATCCCAGGACTATTAACAGATGATCTTTCTCTGGTCCAGGCTCTACACTGCGGCTTCCTGGATTTTGACAACTTTGATGTGGAGGAATACGAACATTATGAGGTAAAAGTCAGTCAGTTACCATGGTGACAGGCTGATAAACGATATGTTACCATGGTGACAGGCTGATAAACTATATGTTACCATGGTGACAGGCCGAAAAACTATATGTTACCATGGTGACAGGCTGATAAACTATATGTTACCATGGTGACAGGCTGATAAACTATATGTTACCATGGTGACAGGCTGATAAACTATATGTTACCATGGTGACAGGCTGATAAACTATATGTTACCATGGTGGCAGGCCGATAAACTATATGTTACCATGGTGACAGGCTGATCAACTACACGTTACCATGGTGACAGGATGATAAACTATATGTTACCATGGTGACAGGTTGATAAACTATATGTTACCATGGTGACAGGCTGATAAACTACACATTACCCTGATGACATGCTAATGAACTACAAGTGACAATGGTGACAGGCAGGCTGATAAACTACAGTCATACCATGGTGACAGGCTGATAAACTACACGTTACCATGGTGACAGGATGATAAACTACAGGTAACTGTGTTGCTGTCTATGATTTGATGTCGTCAGCGTGTGGAGAACGGAGATCTGAACTGGATCCTCCCTGGGAAGATCCTGGCCTTCAGCGGACCTCACCCTCGCAGCAAGATGGAGAACGGTGAGCACACAGGCTCCATGCTAACCTGTGAGCTAGATGAATACTGTGTGTGTGTGTCCAGACTGCAGGCTAAGCCGTTAGCCTAGCTAGCTGACCACTGTGTGGGTGTCCAGACTGCAGGCTAAGCCGTTAGCCTAGCTAGCTGACCACTGTGTGGGTGTCCAGGTTACCCGCTGCACGCTCCGGAGGCGTACCTGCGCTACTTCCGGCTGCACCATGTGACCGACGTGGTGCGTCTCAACAGGAAGCAGTACGACGGCCGGCGCTTCCAGGAGGCGGGGCTTCAGCACCACGACCTCTACTTCCCGGACGGGACCACGCCCTCTGACATCATCACCAGGCGCTTCCTGCACGTGTGCGAGTCGGCGGAGGGAGCGGTCGCCGTGCACTGCAAAGGTGTGTCTGCAGAGTAATATATATACTGTTTATATACTTATATTATATATATATATATAAACTATATATATATTTATATATATAAAAGTATAGAAATAAATAAGTAAACTCTTTTCTGTGTTCCACTCTTCTCGTCCAATCACAGCGGGCCTGGGTCGTACGGGCACTCTGATTGGCTGCTACCTGATGAAGCACTTCCGCTTCACGGCGGCGGAAACCATGGCCTGGATCAGGACCTGCAGGCCCGGGTCCATCATCGGACCGCAGCAGAACTACCTGGAAGAGTAGGGTTCATTCATAACAATATAGAATAATATACATCTACACATATCTAACATAATATACACATACATACATGTTTCATAGATAATAATATAATAATATACATATAATATCTATATATAAGTAGTTAAGTTAGTTAGGTTAAGTATAAGAAAAAACTATGAATATATGCATTTGTGTGTGTGTACGTGCATGTGTGTGTGTTTGTGTGTGTGCATGTGTGTGTGTGTGTGTGTGTGCGTGTGCGCGTGTGTGTGCGCGTGCGTGCGTGCGTGTGTGTGTGTGTGTGTGTAGGAAACAGAGCAGTCTGTGGGTCCAGGGGGACGTCTATCGTTCCAAGCAGAAGGTTCTTCAACAGAGACTCGATCGCCAACGGCAACAACACCAAAGCCCCGCCCCCCTTGGCTCCACCCAGGAGGAAATGATGTCCCGCCTCCTCTCAAGCACAGACCACCTGTCAATCAACACCACTCTCTCCAAGGCCTACAGCCTGGACCAGGTGAGGGGCGGAGCCAAGCAACACCTCACTTTCAGAAATCTACCTTTATACCGTAAACATTATAAATGTGTGTGTGTGTGTGTGTGTGTGTAGGACTGCAGGGATGTGGGTGAAACTCAGGGAGACAGACTGAGAGCACTGAAGAGCCAACACACACCAAGGTACACCGTGTGTGTGTGTGTGTGTGTGTGTGTGTGTGTGTGTGTGTGTGTGTGTGTGTGGTAAGCGCATCTCCTAAACCACATTTCTCCTCTGAAGGAGAACCTTGATTTATACGTGTGCCGTCTTCTCCAGGTCCCTCTTCTCCAGACCGGTCCACCACTCCCTCCCCCTCCCCCCAGGGGCTGGTCTCCCTCCCCCTCCCCCCAGGGGGCTGGTCTCCCTCCCCCTCCCCCCAGGGGACTGGTCTCCCTCCCCCTCCCCCCCAGGGGGCTGGTCCGGAGCTTCTCTTCCTGTTCTCCTCTCAAGAGGTAAACACTGACTGGTTCTTTATCTTCCTCTGTAGCCTGTTTACTCCCCTACTTACGGACTGGCTCTCTCTCTCTCTCTCTCTACCTCTCTCTCTCTCCCTCTACCTCTCTCTCTCTCTCCCTCTCCCTCTACCTCTCTCTCTCTCTACCTCTACCTCTCTCTCTCTCCCTCTACCTCTCTCTCTCCCTCTACCTCTCTCTCTCCCTCTACCTCTCTCTCTCAGTCTGTTCACTAAGCCTCCTGTGATCCACTGACATCATGGCAACCGCCCCCTGATTCACCTCACCTGCCGCACAGGTGCTCCTTCCGTGATGTGGGAGGAGTCTGCCATGGCTACGCCCACTCCCGTGGCCACACCCCCTCCCCCGCTCCAAACACTGCATCTGCACTTTATTTCATATTGCTATGCCTACGTTTATTATAAATATTAACACTTTATGAATAGTAACCGTTTGAAGCGAGGCTGTACGCTAACAATAACCAAACATTGTATTTTACCAAAACCGATGGTTTTAAAGTGAGTCCCACGCACCTCTCCTTAACTGAAGGGTTGGGTTGTGTGATGACCTAACAGTTTGTATTAAAGGGAAACCAAACATGAAACGCTTAAACCTCGCTGGAGAGATTGACTTATTTCAATAAACTATATGGTTTCCTGACGCTCAAAGATCAAGCTTTCATTATTGTACAATGTTCCTATCCTATGGATCCAACAGGCCTGAAATACATAATCAATAAACACATACATATAAGGTCAGCGCTATGACACCTCCCCACGAGATGGTTTCATCTCATGGTCACACACACACACACATATACACTCCTACACACACACACACACACACACACATATACACTCCTACACACACACACACACACACACACACACACATATACACTCCTACACACACACACATATACACTCCTACACACACACACTCCTACACACATATATACACTCCTACACACACACACATATACACTCCTACACACACACACATATACACTCCTACACACACACACACACACGCTCCTACACACACACACATATATACACTCCTACACACACTCCTACACACACACACACACTCCTACACACACACATATACACTCCTACACACACACACACACACTCCTACACACACACACATATACACTCCTACACACACACACATATACACTCCTACACACACACACTCCTACACACACATATACACTCCTACACACACACACACATATACACTCCTACACACACACACACACTCCTACACACACACACATATACACTCCTACACACACACACACACATATACACTCCTACACACACACACACGTGGCGGCTGGTGGTTGTAAAAGTAGGGGAGGAAGGAAGGAGCCTCACTATAAATGTTGTGTATTAGTGTCATTTTAGCAGACAAGCCAAACATAATTAAAAACGATTGTGATCTGAGGGGGAAGAAGCGTTGTTCTGATGAAAAATAGATATTTAGCGATTCATCCATTTATGATGAAAATCGGAATATAAGTGTCAGGCTCAGTGGCTATAGTGCCATCGAACAAAACTAACGGAATTTGATTTGAGGGAGAATCGTTCTGTTGTGTAAAGTATATTAACCAGTATTTAATTAAAATAAGACTATCATAAAGTCAAACCGGTAATGCACGTAAATCACGTCAATTGTCTAATCGCGACCCAAAGAAACGCCACCTTGTCCCGGTCAGCCATGCACCTGAACACTTTGAGGAGGAACTCAAGTTTACAATCTAAAATCAATTAAAAGTATACGACTCAAAGGTTGTCTGCAACGCGGACACTAGACAGATCCTTGCATGATGATGACCCGCCCCCCAAAACTCTGATTGGTTGGTATTCACCAGCGCAGGGAGCTCTGCTGATTGGTTCACAGCCTCTGGCTAGACCCGCCCTCAGGGAGGATGGTCCTCCCTTAGCGCCGTACACACTCATGGTAAACACCAGGACTCACCGGCCGCTCGGGTCCGGGAGTTTTCAAATGGACTTCAACGTGAGCTCACGGAGGACGTTCCTCCGGACAGTCAAACAGCACCACGCTGTTGGTGCTGTTTTGACACACATTTGTGTGACTTTGAAGCGTTAGAAAATGCATTTTTATCAGTATTTTCACAGATTAATCTGTTAAATGTATGTGTATTTAACAGGTTTTCTTCTCTGAAATGTTGTGGAGGATGGTCCTCCCTTTCCTCAATGGACGAGCCTCCACACACACACACACACACACACACACACACACACACACACACACACACACACACACACACACACACACACACACACACACACACACACACACACACACACACACACACACACACACACACACACACACACACACACACACACACACACACACACCTTCCCCTCCAGACACCATGTCAACAACAACAATCGGTAACACTGTTTTATTTCTTTTTCACATTTTGTGTTGACAGCAGTCCAGTATCCAAGGCCTTTGTAAACAGTGTCCACAAATAATCCACATTTATCTCCCTAGATGTGTTGAAACCAACCCAAACCCGGTTCTTCTTAAATATAATACTGATCATCAAAACAATAAAACAATAGAAAGGTAAACGTCTTTACATTACATTCACCCATAGAAGGCAAACAGAATGGCCGTCCCTCTGGTCCCTTCCACAGAGTTAATAATAATAATAATGTAAAGTATAACATAATGTTCCAGGTTAGCACAGAGAGCCGTTTAAATGTGAATTTACCACAACAGTGTACAGAATATCAGGGCCAACTGTTTTGTCACTTCATGAGTGACCGATAACCTGGACTAGACCACGGGTCAGCGATCATGTCGGAACGCTTTGTAGACGGCTGCAAAAACACAAACCGGAGACTCAAAGAATCAAACAGGGATAAAGGACAGGAGTTTGTACCAGTGAGTCCACTAGTTTGTACCAGTGAGTCCACTAGTTTGTACCAGTGAGTCCACTAGTTTGTACCAGTTAGTTAACTTGTTTATACATGAGTTCACTCATTTGCACCAGTGAGTTTATGAGTTTGTACCAGTGAGTTCACTCGTTTGCACCAGTGAGTTTACAAGTTTGTACAAGTGACTTCATTAGTTTGTACCAGTGAGTTCAGTAGTTTGTACCAGTGAGTTCAGTAGTTTATACCAGTGAGTTCAGTAGTTTGGACAAGTGAGCTCACAGTGATTTGTGTTAGTAGGTGGTTTTAGTTTGAGCTGAACTAGTTTTTTCTTGAATCTTTTGTATGTAGTACATGTAGACGGTTCTACTCTAAGTGTCTTATTCAGCATAAACCATGCGATGGCAGCTGTGAGGTTATTTCCTTGTTTTTATGTTATATTGCGATTCCCTCCTGAAAGGCGACCAGTCATAAACACCTTGGCTGAACTTTAAGCTTTCGGAACAAAAAGGTTTTTTGTTCGGGTCTATAAGCGTCGGCCGATGTTGAACTGTGAACATTCAAGCGTTAAGTAAATTTTGAGAGAAGTGTACTGAATCACAAGAGCTTCTACTATAACACGTTTCTACAGCAAATCGTCCAACCACGATCCGGTCTAAACTTTTAACCTTCAGACTTTTTTTTAGGCTTTTAAGACATTTGCCCAGAGGGATGAGACCGACCCTTTAACTTCATGATTTAGGATTTCTTACAGATGAGAGCCTTTAACTTCATGATTTAGGATTTCTTACAGGTGAGACCCTTTAACTTCATGGTTTAGGACCAACAGACTTTTCCCCTCATTATTTACATGTTACACCAAATCTGACCAGCAGGTGTCCCCAGAGTACAGCCTCCTGGCGAGCTGTAGTCCAAGAGTAATATTGCCTTTATACAGGAAAGTTCCTCAGAGTAACATCGGTCACACATGAATGAGGTCATGAATTAGGGCTCAAGCCGGTTGTAGTTTTTTACAAAATGGTATAACCATATATATATATATATATATGTTTACCTTTCTGGATTTAGTGTAAAGAGACCAGCGGCCTCTAGCGTACAACAACTTAATAGCAGATGGAATCTATTGAAGTGATTGACCTAATCCATCCCATAATAGCCAAGCCACTGGAATGCGATCCACCCTTTGCAACCATATATGAATGAGGGGCCAGTCTGAGGTGCTTAGACAGGCTTGTCATGTGACCTCTACATGGGTTAGATAGTCTGTTCAAACCAGGGTCAGGGTTGGGGCTCTACATGTGTAAGATAGTCTTACACATGAATCAGGGTCAGGTGTTAGTACAGGGCCGGGGCTAAACGGTGTCATTAAGAGCACTCACTGTCAGTGAGTCAGTTACAGTGAGTTGAGCTAGCCTTCACGTGGGCAGGAAGTCTCTCTGCCAGAGCTTCCTGTTTGGCGTCCAAGAACGCATTTCAGTCCAAATTCCCAGATGGCCGGTTTGGCAGGTGGCCAGCTTAGAACCTGCACTTCCAGGAACCGGAGTCCAGTCCTGACAGTTCACTCCATGTTTTCACTGTGGCTGGAGGGACCCGAGAGAATCCTGGCCCGGGACCGGGTTCCACTTGTTCTACACTCAATAATCCAAAAGATGACATGACTTTCCGGAGCACCATGGTAACCATAGTGACACTGTGTGTGTGTGTGTGTGTGTGTGTGTGTGTGTGTGTGTGTGTGTGTGTGTGTGTGTGTGTGTGTGTGTGTGTGTGTGTGTGTGTGTGTGTGTGTGTGTGTGTGTGTGTGTGTGTGTGTGTGTGTGTGTGTGTGTGTGTGTGTGTGTGTGTGTGTGTGTGTGTACATAAAAGGCACACCTTACAAGGGGGCGTGGGGGTGGGGGGCTTGGGTGGGGGGGGGGGGGGGGGGGCGTGGCCAGTGACGAGCCCTCCAATCAGAGCGAGGGGCTGAGCGATCGCCAGGGCCAATCCCAGGGTCCGCAGTAATAGCAGAGGACAGGAAGTGACCTCACACGCGGACCGATATCCTCTCCAGGGAGCCGGCGGTGGGCGGGGCCGCCGGCAGGGCCGCCGGGGAGCCCGCCGGGGGCGTGGCCTTCAGCTGATCGCCGGGGCAACTCTGGGTGCTGACACCGCGGTTCAGGGTGCCTCCAATGGCGGCGGCGGCGGCGGCAGCAGGGGGTGGGAGGGCCAGGGGGCGGGCCGGGATGTTGACGGGGCAGGAGCGGGTGCGGGCGTGGCCCTTGTGGCCCCCCGGGTGGCAGACTCCGCCCCCCGGCCCCACCGCGTGGACGGGGCTCAGGTGACGCTTAAGCCAGCGCTCCACACGCTCCTCGCGGTACTTGATGGAGTACCAGGTGAGGAAGATGAACAGGAAGCCCAGAAACTTGAGGCTGGCCGCCAGGCCGAAGTAGACGAAGCGCAGCGAGGTGACGTCGTACTCCCAGCAGGAGCCGTGGACCCCGCAGTCCTGCTGCCACAGCATGCAGGTGGTGTCTATCACTGCCCCAAAGTAGATGGGAGTCGGGATGTAGGCTGGGGGACAAGGAGAGAGTCCACTGAAGAGAGATCTAGTGAACAGAGATCTAGTCTAGTGAAGAGAGATCAAGTGAAGAGAGATGTAGTCTACTGAAGAGAGATCTAGTCCACTGAAGAGAGATCTAGTGAACAGAGATCTAGTCTAGTGAAGAGAGATCTAGTGAAGAGAGATGTAGTCTACTGAAGAGAGATCTAGTCCACTGAAGAGAGATCTAGTGAACAGAGATCTAGTCTAGTGAAGAGAGATCTAGTGAAGAGAGATGTAGTCTACTGAAGAGAGATCTAGTCCACTGAAGAGAGATCTAGTGAACAGAGATCTAGTCTAGTGAAGAGAGATCTAGTGAAGAGAGATGTAGTCTAGTGAAGAGAGATGTAGTCTACTGAAGAGAGATCTAGTCCACTGAAGAGAGATCTAGTCCACTGAAGAGAGATCTAGTGAACAGAGATCTAGTCTAGTGAAGAGAGATCTAGTGAAGAGAGATGTAGTCTAGTGAAGAGAAATGTAGTCTACTGAAGAGAGATCTAGTCCACTGAAGAGAGATCTAGTCCACTGAAGAGATCTAGTGAACAGAGATCTAGTGAATAGAGATCTAGTGAACAGAGATCTAGTGAATAGAGATCTAGTCTAGTGAAGAGAGATCGAGTGAAGAGAGATCTAGTCTACTGATGAGAGATCTAGTGAACAGAGATCTAGTCTAGTGAAGAGAGATCTAGTCCACTGAAGAGATCTAGTGAAAAGAGGTCTAGTCTACTGAAGAGAGATCTAGTGAAGAGAGATCTAGTGAAGAGAGCTCTAGTGAAGAGAGATCTAGTCTACTGAAGAGAGATCTAGTGAAGATATATCTAGTCTACTGAAGAGAGATCTAGTCAAGAGAGCTCTAGTGAAGAGAGATCTAATCTACTGAAGAGAGATCTAGTCTACTGAAGAGAGCTCTAGTCTACTGAAGAGAGATCTAGTCTACTGAAGAGAGATCTAGTCTACTGAAGAGAGATCTAGTCTACTGAAGAGAGATCTAGGTCAGGTCAGGTGTTCTCACCAAGGGTCCTCAGGAGAACAAACTGCATTCCCAGAGCGAACGGTCTTTCCTGCTCGGCTACAGACCTGCAACACAAACACATACACAAACTCTTTATTTACATGACATGCTTCACTCTACAGCTGGTGCACGTGTGTCAAGCTGGTGCACGTGTGTCGAGCTGGTGCACGTGTGTCGAGCTGGTGCACGTGTCGAGCTGGTGCACGTGTCGAGCTGGTGCACGTGTCGAGCTGGTGCACGTGTCGAGCTGGTGCACGTGTGTGGAGTTGGTGCACGTGTGTGGAGCTGGTGCACGTGTGTGGAGCTGGTGCACGTGTGTCGAGCTGGTGCACGTGTGTGGAGTTGGTGCACGTGTCCCGCTCACCTGAGCGTGACGATGATGGCGGAGGGCTGGGCACAGGCGGTGATGAGTGTGACGATGAAGAGGAAGATGAGGAAGGGGACGAGGGTGCTGCAGGCGCGCTCACACTTCCCCGCCACCGCGAAGCCGTTCTCGTTCAGGTAGGTCTTGACGATGACCAGCTGCAGCTGGTTGGTGCCTTGCCCGTGGGATAAAGGCGTGATCACCTGCCGGCTCTGAACGCACGCACAGTCAGAGTAGTTCCGCACCTGTGAAGAAGCATCGTGTTAATACTGTGGAGAACCATCGTGTTATACTGTGAAGAACCATCATGTTAATACTGTGGAGAACCATCGTGTTATTACTGTAAAGAACCATCGTGTTATACTGTGGAGAACCATCGTGTTATACTGTGGAGAACCATCGTGTTATACTGTGGAGAACCATCGTGTTATTTCTGTAAAGAACCATCGTGTTATACTGTGGAGAACCATCGTGTTATTTCTGTAAAGAACCATCGTGTTATACTGTGGAGAACCATCGTGTTATACTGTGGAGAACCATCGTGTTAATACTGTGGAGAACTATCGTGTTATACTGTGGAGAACCATCGTGTTAATAGTGTGGAGAACCATCATGTTAATAGTGTGGAGAACCATCATGTTAATAGTGTGGAGAACCATCATGTTAATAGTGTGGAGAACCATTGTGTTAATAGTGTGGAGAACCATCATGTTAATAGTGTGGAGAACCATCGTGTTATACTGTGGAGGCGTGGCCTTACTCCTGTGCTGTCATTGGCTACAGCGCTGCAGCCGGCCAGGCAGGGGTTAAAGTAGGTGATGCCGTCTGAACCACAGACAGGTGCGTACTCATGGATCCTACAGCCACAGTTCACGTTACAGCCCCCAGTCAGGTTCCTCTGGGTCATGGTCAGGGTGGGCCTGCACAACACAGGGAGGGGGAGACAGGTAGGGTGGTGAGACAGATGGGGAGGTTAGACAGGTAGGGTGGTGAGACAGGTAGGGTGGTGAGACAGGTAGGGTGGTGAGACAGATGGGGAGGTTAGACAGAGGGGGAGGTTAGACAGGTGGGGTGGTGAGACGGGTAGGGAGGTGAGACAGGGAGGGTGGTTAGACAGGTCTTAGGTATGGGGGTTAGGTATGGAGGTGTTTGTGTGTAGCAGGGTTTCCACTTGGATTTTTTCTTGCCGGTCACGCAACTATAATGTACACTTAGATTGACGAAAGAATGACAAAGACCTCAAATAAATTTGACTATTTAATGAACAACAAAACGAACAAGAACGATTGAGCAAAACCTCGTTAGCCGCAAACATCGAGGCTATTTCAAAACACCTGTAACATCTGTAGTCCGTTTTAACATAGGCTACATGGCATCAAATTTACCCTGTAGGCTACCAGGCTACTTTTTGCTTTCTCCTTAATTTCATTGCGGCAAAGTCCTCTGAGCCGAGCTGAAATCAAAGGTGTCTAATGTGTCTTTGCAGCTTGCAATCCGCATAAGTCCATCACTCTCTCCTCCTCCAGACGACTCCGCAGTGATGTTTTCAAACCATTCTGCAGGGAGAAGCCCCTCTCTGCTGGCACGCTTGACACGGGCAGAACACAGGCCCTTTAGCCCGAGTGGCCCAGTCGGGGTACAGCTCGCTGAACTCAGAAATTAGCACTTGGCAAGCTGTCGTAAACATTAACCCCCATAGCCGTGGAGCGCTAACATTAAAGCCCCATAGCCGTGGAGCGCTAACATTAAAGCCCCATAGCCGTGGAGCGCTAACATTAAAGCCCCATAGCCGTGGAGCGCTAACATTAAAGCCCCATAGCCGTGGAGCGCTAACATTAAAGCCCCATAGCCGTGGAGCGCTAACATTAAAGCCCCATAGCCGTGGAGCGGCCATCACCGCACCTGCATCTCGTCGGGCGCGCTTGACGTCATGAGAGGAGCGGCAGCTGATTGGTCACTTCATGACCCAAACCCAACATTATTACCGGACATTTTGACTTGAAGTTACCGTTTTTTTTATCATTTTTCCCCGCTAAAAACCGGTAAATACCGGCTAACGGAAACCCTGGTGTGTATGGGTCTACAGTAGCTAGATTCACCCAGTGGTGTAGGAGGTAGTCTAGGGAGGTGGTGTGGGGAGGTGATGTAGGGAGGTGGTGTAGGGAGGTGATGTAGGGAAGGTGGTGTAGGGAGGTGATGTAGGGAGGTGGTGTAGGGCAGGTGGTGTAGGGGAGGTAGTGTAGGGAGGTGATGTAGGTAGGTGGTGTGGGGTGGTGATGTAGGGAGGTGGTGTAGGGAGGTAGTGTAGGGAGGTGATGTAGGTAGGTGGTGTAGGGAGGTGGTGTAGGGAGGTGGTGTAGGGGAGGTAGTGTAGGGAGGTGATGTAGGGAGGTGGTGTGGGAGGTGTGGAGGTGTAGGGAGGTGGTGTAGGGAGGTGAGGGAGGTGGTGTAGGGAGGTGGTGTAGGGGAGGTGAGTGTAGGGAGGTGATGTAGGGAGGTGGTGTGGGGAGGTGTAGGGAGGTGGTTTAGGGGAGGTGGTGTAGGGAGGTGATGTAGGGCAGGTGGTTTAGGGGAGGTGGTGTAAGGAGGTGGTGGTGTACTCACCCGGTGGTGTAGGGGATGTTGATTCCTCCCAGGTTGATGGTGTCACAGCCCACGATGAAGAGGGTGGAGAAACAGAGCAGTGACACGCCGCTACAGATCATGGCTAGCTTAGCGGACTCCCGCGCCCCTAGCTTTAGCTTCTTGATGATGTAGCCTCCCAACACGATGCCCACGCCGGCACTGGGAACGATGATCACCCCTGGGGATAGATGTTAGAGCTCCTCATCACCCAGGACCCACCAGGACATCCTTATGGACCTGACACTGATTTAGCAGGACTACATTATGGTACTAGTGGTATAGCTGCTCCCCGCTATAGATGCTACTAGCTAGCGGTACAGATGCTCACTGGTGTCAATGTTACTAGCTAGCGGTACAGATGTTCACCGTTGTAGATGCTAATAGCTAGCCGTACAGATGCTCACCAGTATAGATACTACTAGCTAGCGGTATAGATGCTCACCAGTATAAATGCTACGAGCTAGCGGTACAGATGCTCACCAGTATAGATGCTTCTAGGCAGCGGTACAGATGCTCATTAGTGTAGATGCTACTAGCTAGCGGTACAGATACTCACCGGTGTAGATGCTAGCGCTGGAGGCTGGGATGCCGAACTGCGCCTCGATGAACTTGGGGATGAAGGTAATGAAGGCCGTGACGATGGCGCTTTCCGCCGTGTAGGACAGACTGACGAAGACGAAGGTCACGTTACTCAGGATACGGATAGCCGCCTTCGGCAGGTCTGAGGGGGAGGAGGGCATTAGATACAGACAGACTGACCTAACAGACCTACACACAGACTGACCTAACAGACCTACAGACAGACTGACCTAACAGACAGACTGACCTAACAGACAGACTGAACTAACAGACAGACTGACCTAACAGACCTACAGACAGACTGACCTAACAGACCTACAGATAGACAGACCTAACAGACCTACACACAGACTGAACTAACAGACCTACAGACAGACTGACCTAACAGACCTACAGACAGACTGAACTAACAGACCTACAGATAGACAGACCTAACAGACAGACTGACCTAACAGACCTACACACAGACTGACCTAACAGACCTACACACAAACTGACCTAACAGACCTACAGACAGACTGACCTAACAGACCTACACACAGACTGACCTAACAGACAGACCGACCTAACCGACCTACAGACAGACTGACCTAACAGACCTACAGACAGACCTAACAGACCTACACACAGACTGACCTAACAGACCTACAGACAGACTGACCTAACAGACCTACAGATAGACAGATACCTATAGACCTACAGATATACTGACCTAACAGACCTACACACAGACTGACCTAACAGACAGACTGATACCTATAGACCTACAGATAGACAGATACCTATAGACCTAACAGACGTACAGACAGACTGACCTAACAGACGTACAGACAGACTGACCTAACAGACCTACAGACAGACTGACCTAACAGACGTACAGACAGACTGACCTAACAGACAGACTGACCTAACAGACCTACAGACAGACTGACCTAACAGACGTACAGACAGACTGACCTTACAGACCTACAGATAGACTGATACCTATAGACCTAACAGACGTACAGACTGACTGACCTAACAGACCTACAGACAGACTGACCTAACAGACCTACAGACAGACTGACCTAACAGACATACAGACAGACTGACCTAACAGACGTACAGACAGACTGACCTTACAGACCTACAGATAGACTGATACCTATAGACCTAACAGACGTACAGACAGACTGACCTAACAGACCTACAGACAGACTGACCTAACAGACTGACACCTAAAGGACTTTACAGACCTACAGCGAGACGGACACATACAAAACCTAACAGACAGACTGACACCGACATCATGAGTCATCAGTGACATCCCACCCTACCTTTGATGTCTTTTCCAAAGCCCATGGCAGAGGAGACGGGCTGACTCTTCTTCAGGGTGTCCTCCTCGGCCGACAGCTCGTCCAGGCTGACCTTCTTCCTCCTCCTCTTCTTCTTGTGGCGCGTCGGGAGCTTCTGGGGGAAGTTGAACATGGGGAAGATGACCAGCAGCATGGCCACAGAGCACAGCAGGAACCCACTCCACCTAGTGGCCCGGAGGACACAACACAGACAGTCAGTCGCCGTGGAACCTACACACACAGGCAGTGTGCGCGCACACACACACACACACACACACACACACACACACACACACACACACACACACACACACACACACACACACACACACACACACACACACACACACACACACACACACACACACACACACACACACACACACACACACACACACACACACACACACACACACACACACCAGTTGCCTATGAAGTGGGGGTCACTCTGGTCCATGGTGACCACGGTGTTCCACGGGTCCACGTAGAAGCCGATCAGGACCCCCCCCAGCAGGTAGCCGGCGGCTGGGCCCAGGGCCCCCATCACGTACATGAGGGCTGAGGAGGCACAGGACACGGGGTCATGCTACACTAATGGATATATTTATTAATATGTATATATATATATATATACACACAAGATATATACAGTACACTAGGCTAATATCATCCTGGAGATAGAGGTACTACATAGTAGTAGTACTATATAGTATAGTAGAGGTACTACAGTATAGTGGAGGTACTATAGCATAGTGGTGGTACTATAGTATAGTGGAGGTACTATAGTATAGTGGAGGTACTACAGTATAGCGGAGGTACTACAGTATAGTGGTACTGCAGTATTAGCAGCATGAGAAGAGGCGTATGATGCTAGGATCATCCTGAGATCAGAGACCAGTGATCTCATCTATTACACAACCTATAGACCACAGACAGACAGAGAGAGGGAGAGACAGGCAGACAGACAGGCAGACAGAGAGAGAGACAGGCAGACAGACAGACAGAGACAGACAGACAAAGAGAGACAGAAACAGAACGAGAGAGAAACAGATAAACAGGCAGACAGATTACAGACAGATAGACAGTGAGGGTGGGATGGATGACACAATGAAGTGTCAGCATCCCCATGGCAACCTGCTGAATCAGGCTTTTCTCTTTACAACACGGCAACCATTTGTCAGCCCAAAGTCCAGACCATAATACTCTACCTAAACTACACCATGATACTCTACTAGAACAACCTAAACTACACCATGATACTCTACTAGAACAACCTAAAATACACCATAATACTCTACTAGAACAACCTAAACTACACCATGATACTCTACTAGAACAACCTAAACTACACCATAATACTCTACTAGAACAACCTCAAATACACCATAATACTCTACTAGAACAACCTAAACTACACCATGATACTCTACTAGAACAACCTAAAATACACCATAATCCTCTACTAGAACAACCTAAAATACACCATAATACACACAGAGCTTAAGTCAATACCCCAGAGAGACTGAGAACTAGATCAGAACCAGATCAGAACAGATCAGACCAGGGCTTGGCCCACAACAAGGACCTTACATCCAACTGCATGAACCTGATCAATAATTGAATCGTCAATGGATCTGTTATTTAAAAGTTCTAGACAACAGAGATCTGAAGATGTTCATTGTGTTCACCATAGCTCATCTACATCTATACATAATATCAATGTATTTTTCTGCCATGTCCAGGACTGGAGACCTCAGAGGTTCAGAAAGAGCGCCTCTGAAACCACTTCCACCAGTTGCAACCAATCGCCAGGGCATAAAACTCGCGGCCGCTACACGTAACCCCGCCCCCTACACGTAACCCCGCCCCCTACACGTAACCCCACCCCCTACACATAACCACACCCGCTACACATAACCCCGCCCCCTACACAACCCCACCCGCGACACATAACCCCGCCCCCTACACATAACCCCGCCCCTACACGTAACCCCGCCCCTACACGTAACCCCACCCCTACACGTAACCCCGCCCCTACACATAACCCCGCCCCTACACATAACCCCGCCCCCTACACATAACCCCGCCCCCTACACAACCCCACCCGCGACACATAACCCCGCCCCTACACGTAACCCCGCCCCCTACACAACCCCACCCGCGACACATAACCCCGCCCCTACACGTAACCCCGCCCCCTACACGTAACCCCACCCCTACACGTAACCCCGCCCCCTACACATAACCCCGCCCCCTACACGTAACCCCGCCCTCTACATGTAACCCCGCCCCCTACACATAACCCCACCCGCTACACGTAACCCTGCCCCCTAGCGATGCAGACCAGCAGAGCTCACCCAGGTAGAGCGAAGCGTTCTCCTTCTTCACGTTGTCGTCCAGGTAGGTGGGCCCCAGGGTGTAGATGGGCGTGGAGCCCATGCCCACCAGGACCTGGGCCACGATGAACAGCCCCACGTACAGATGGTGCTCGTTACCCTCCTGGTCGCGGGGGCAGGTAGCGGCGTGGGCCCCACGGCGCCCCCCCCCGCTGCCGTTGCCGACGGAGCACAGCCCCTCGTTGGCCAGGGAGGCGTTCACCTCCTGCACCTGGTAGGCCGGGGAGATGAAGTGCGGCAGGGAGAAGAGGGCGGCGCCCACCGCGATGAAGACTCCGCCCACCGCCAGCCAGCGTGGCCTCTGGCCCCGCCCCCCAAAGTAGCTGATGAACACCACCACCAGCAGGCTGCCGATGTCGAAGCAGCTGACCAGCAGGCCCGACTCGGAGCTGCGGAGGCTGTAGCGTCTCTCGATGGTGGTGATGACGCTGCTCAGGTAGCCCGACACCATCAGGGACTGGACGAAGGTCAGGTAGCACATGCAGAACAGGAAGCAGCGCGAATCCTGCAGCAGGGCCGCCATGCGGCCACGCAGGGGGAGGCGGAGCCACGCCAGCCCTCCGGAGGCCAGCCGCCGCGCTAACCCCGCCCTCTGTACCGCGCCCCCCGGTGGCTTGGGGGAGGGGTTGATCCTGGCGGAGGCGGGGCCGGCGGGAGGCTGGTCCCGGGAGGACCGGAGCACGGGGAGCTGGACCTCCTCGGCCCCGTCCTCCGTGGTCATGGGCATCGACTGGGTCTCCTCTCGGGAGGCCTCTTCTGTCAGGGAGGGAAGGCCGGAGGACTTAAGGTCCGCAGCCTGCTCCTCCTCCTCCTCCTCCTCCTCAACCTTGGTCCTCCGAAGGGACTCGAACTCGGGCTCCTTGTGGTTGGCCATATCCTTTACTTCCACTGTTTTTTTTGTTTTTTTTAAATATCAATTAATGATATTGTCCTCTTTCTCTAAAAGAGCCAAACTCTTCACGATTCACTAAACATTATTATTATTATGATTATTATGATTATTATTATTATGATTAAAACTGCCGTCTATCCAAGTCAGACCCAAACCACATCCTGTAGGTGGTTCTTCTCAGGGACATGTCCTCCTTATCTGGGGGAGGCACACCACCTCCGGTCTGGGCTTATCTTCTGGTCCACGCTCTTCATGGTCTGCCGTCACCATGAGACGGCTGAGACCTCACCGGCCTGGCGGGGGGTCTCACACCGCGGTGGGGAGGCGATGACGGGACGGCGTGAGGGGGAGGACAGACTGAGGCCCTGCAACATCATCAGCACCAACAACAACACAATTAAAAGGTCATTTTACTGCGTTTACAGAAGGATGCTCTGCCCAAGGGCACACGGACACAGAGAGAGGGAGAGGGGGAGAGAGAGGAGGAAAGAGAGGGGGAAAGGGAGAGAGAATGAGAGAATGAGAGAGAGCAAGAGACAGACAGACAGACAGACAGACAGACAGACAGACACAGACAGACAGAGCGAGATGTCCTTAACTGGACATCCATCCATTCAGACACAATACACAAATACTGTGAACGCTTTATTAAACATGTGGGGGTCGAAATAATATTTAACAGACGTGGAACGTGTGAGCATGTGTACATAGGAACACATTTGAATCCTTTAAACGAGCGGTACAGACTGGACCCGAGGCGGCACTGCGGCAGTTGACGTTTGAGCTAGCCGCGGAGCTAGCCGTGGTGCTAGTTGAACCAATAACGGAAACACTGATATTATAATATTATTTTATTATTATATATGATATATTCATCAAACCTTTCATTTCTGTTGGTCTTCCACGGTCTTCCGGCGACACCGAGGAGTTGTTGACCCTGTAGCCGGCTGGAGGCTCTCAGAACCCCGCAGTGGAAACCCCTCCCCCAAGTGGAGTCGAAGCCCCGCCCCATCCGGAGGGCCGGCCGCCTCCCATTGGTCAATGTTATTGTTTATATTTATATGTATATTTATACTGTTTGCAATTATAATCATCGGTATTGTTGGTATTTTTTGTAAGCTGTATATTCCTGTAATTTGGAGAACATCCTTGGAGCTATCAATTACATTTGACTGTTCATTGTACACTGCCCCTTTATACATGGGACAAATAAACCAAATCTGAACTAACTAAGTTAGTAACTACCAGTAACAATGCACAATGCATAAGGTACAGTGTACCTCCAAACACAACTCCTCCCTTCACCTCCTCTCTACCTTTCCTCTGTGGGCTCCTTGGTCCCACCTTTATCGTCATTGTACAAATACAATGAAATAGTCTAGCAATCGTCACAACACTTTGGGTGGTTTGAGTAGTTCTGGTCCATCTATCCAAGGAGTTTCCATCCACATGCTACTGATGAAAGCATTCTGCTTTCATCTGCTTTCTCATTAATGCATTCAAGATGCATGAGAGGAACGATTAATAAAGAACAGAACTTAGAGCAGTTAGTGTTGTATTCTTTATTTGGACAGCAACAACATCATATGTTAATCCAGAGGCCACCAAATACTGCTGGCTGGCCGGTTAAGGTTCCACCTGTTGCCACCCCTGAACAGGACGTCCATATATAGGCCCTCCATGTATTAGGTGTATAGGATGTCCATAGATACATACAGTATGTTCTCTTAGTCTGAACAGGATGTCCATATATAGGCCCTCCATGTATTAGGTGTATAGGATGTCCATAGATACATACAGTATGTTCTCTTAGTCTGAACAGGACGTCCATATATAGGCCCTCCATGTATTAGGTGTATAGGATGTCCATAGATACATACAGTATGTTCTCTTAGTCTGAACAGGATGTCCATATATAGGCATTCCCCGGTCACAGGTTGCTCTTCCACCGGACTGTCGACGAGGAGTCTGTCACTGGAAAGACAGACGGACAGACAGTTAGAGACAGACAGACTGTTAGACAAACAGACAGAGAGACAGACTGACGAAAAGTTATAAAGACCGATTAGACAGAAAAACAGGACAGATGGTTAGACAAACAGGTAAGACAGAAAGACAGTTATACAGACAGACAGACTGTTATACAGACAGACAGACAGTTATACAGACAGACAGTTGTACAGACAGACAGACAGTTATACAGACAGACAGACTGTTATACAGACAGACAGACAGTTATACAGACAGACAGACAGTTAGACAGACAGACAGACAGATTTACAGACAGTTATACAGACAGACAGTTATACAGACAGACAGACAGTTATACAGACAGACAGTTATACAGACAGACAGACTGTTATACAGACAGTTATACAGACAGACAGTTGTACAGACAGACAGACAGACAGTTATACAGACAGAGAGACAGACAGACAGACAGTTATACAGACAGTTATACAGACAGACAGACAGACAGTTATACAGACAGACAGACAGTTGTACAGACAGACTGTTATACAGACAGTTATACAGACAGACAGACAGTTGTACAGACAGACAGACAGTTATACAGACAGACAGACAGTTATACAGACAGACAGACAGTTATACAGACAGACAGACTGTTATACAGACAGTTATACAGACAGACAGACAGTTATACAGACAGACAGTTAAACTGGCAGACAGACAGACAGACAGAGAGACATACAGACAAACAGAAAGAAAGAAAGACAAACAGTCCGACAGACAGACCCAGGTGTATCTTCTCTTCTCTCTCCAGTTTCCTCAGGTGATGGAGGAGGTTGACCTCGGCCGCCTGGTGGAGGTGCTGGGGGGTGTCCTGAGACAGACAGACAGACAGACAGACAGACAGACAGACAGACACATACACATACACACACACACGTTACTCTAAAGGGCCTCCATCTCTCCAGCAGGTGTCCTATGGGTCCTCCGTACCTTGTAGATGATCTTCACCAGCTCCATGGGGGAGAAGCTGGTCCCTGGGTCCGCCAGGATGGCCGACAGGATGCTCTGCTCCCGCTGCTTCCTGTGGCTGATGTACTGCTGGATCTTAGAGCCCGCCTCCCTCACCACAGGGCCGTGGCCTGCATAGAGAAGAGCTCTTATTTTGAAGGTTGGAGAGAGGCTTTTATATTGGAGGTTAGAGAGAATATTTTATTTAGGTTGTCAAATAATTGCAAAAAATGTAAGCACCAGTAGCAGACTGTGGCTGTACTGGACAGCTCCCAGTAGAACCAGGACCAGTGCCCAGTAGAACCAGTAGCAGACTGTGGCTGTACTGGACAGCTCCCAGTAGATCCAGTGCAAGCTCCCAGTAGAACCGATACCAGTACAACAAGTAGTAGCTCCCAGTAGAACCAGTACCAGTAGAACCAGTAGTAGCTCACAGTAGAACCAGTGAAAGCTCCCAGTAGAACCGGTACAAGCTCCCAGTAGAACCGGTGCAAGCTCCCAGGAAAACCAGAACCAGTGGAACCAGCAGCAGCTCCCAGTAGAAGCGGTCCCAGTAGCAGCAGGGTACAGCGTTACCTGGGTATATGAGGTGGGGCTGCAGCCCCAGCAGGAGGTCCAGGGACCTCATGTAGTCGTAGAGGTCCTCGAACACGGCCGTCCCCTCCCCCAGGATGCAGTCCCCCGAGAACACGGCACTCTCCTCCAGCAGCAGCAGCGCCATGTGGTCGTCAGAGTGGCCCGGGGTGAACAGAACCCTGGGAAGTCATCGGATCCATGAACTACTGGACAGGACTACTTTGACCTGAGCACTGCTTCAGAATTCGTCAATGGCCTATGCTCCCTGGAGGAGCCAAGGGCTTAACTAACTAACTAACTAACTAACTGGTTCAGAAGTCTAAAGTGCATTTCATTCCAAACAAGTCTCCAGGAATAAAATGCACTTTTGACTTCTGGTGACGAGTTGTTCTCTTACCTTCCTTTGTTGAAACACACTATTGTAAGAAGCTTTGGATAAAAGCGTCTGCTAAATGACTGGAATGTAATGTAATGTAATGTAATGTAATGTACAGTATGTAGTTAGGAGGTAGGAATATAGAAAGTCCTCTTTGCCCTTTTATTATTTCTGAGGCTAAACCATCCCTATAAGGCAACAGTTCTTCACTATTTCATCTGGTCCATTATCTATCCTTATTTTGCATGCACATTGTCCTGGATCCGGATTCGTATCCCGATATTTCCCTGTTCTTGTGTAGTAGATCGCCATTCCACCTAAACCCTCACCAAGTTGTATGCAAATATGTTAGTCACTTTGTGAAATACTACACAATAGATGTGACCTCCCAATGTTAAAGAATCCTTTCTGTTAAAGAAAAAAATCTAATCCAAATCTGTTCATTGGACCACCAAATATTGTCCAATTCCGTACATCACTTTTTGAGTTATCTTGCTAACAGACAGACAGAGACAGACAGAGACAGACAGACAGACAGGGCAAAAAACCCAATATGTTATCAAATATGTCAGTTTTCTAGACAGTTAAAAGCCTTAATAGATATGTTAGCCAAACAGCTGAGCGGAGACTGACTTGAGCGTGGCTCCTTCCGTCTGGATGACGTCTCCGTGGTGGAGGTAGGTGTAGCCCTTCTCCTCCTCCTCCTTCTCCTCCTTCTCCTTCCCCCTCCTCCTGGTGCGCTGCAGCTTGCTCACGGGCACGTCGGCACCTGGCGGAGAGAAACAAAACACAACCTTCAGAACCGACCCTGCACTACCGCTAGCTGTGAGGCTGATAGGTTGGTACAAAACCGTTCAAAAAAGATACACATTGGTGACATCACAAGTGGGCGTGTCCACCCAGATGCATGATGGGTAGATAGTCTACCCACCACTCGTGATGTCATTCAGATTATGAAGATTTGATTAATCCTGGCAGGAGAAAGTTTCTATTTCTCTGCTCAAGATGAAAGGAATGTTTCAAAAAGATGAAAAAAAGGTACTAAATATAAAAATATATAAACATAAGAATAATAAAACTAATAAAAATATCTATAAAAAATATTCAAATATGCATAATTATAAAGTGCCTCAAGGGTATGTATTGAATCATTTAATTCTAATATAATAATAAATATTTAACACAAATCCTAAACGTCTAATCCCGCCTCACAACTGGCCCCTTCAAGACGTGATTGGTCGGCTGACCTGTGATGTCACGGCAGATGTCGGCCACGCCCCCCACGTGGTCGTGGTGCCAGTGTGTGAGCAGCACCTCCTGGATGGAGGAGTTGAACTGAACCAGCGCCTGACGGAGGCAGCCGATGTACTCTGGCACCGCCCCCTCGCCGGTGTCTATCAGCACACGCCTGGGGGCGGGGCCAGAGGAGCACATGGTCACCTCTTAACCAATGAGGAGCACATGGTCACCTCTTAACCAATGAGGAGCACATGGTCACCTCTTAACCAATGAGGAGCACATGGTCACCTCTTAACCAATGAGATACTAGAGGGGAGACCTTCAACTAATGTTTCACTAAAGATTGACATGCTTTATATGGCTTTACAAAACGTTATTAACACAGCCCTTAATCACAGTTCCAGTCTAAATATAACTACACCCATCCCTCCATATAACTACACCCCTCCCTCCTCCCCAACCCTCACCCCTTAAAGGACTAAAGGAGAAACTCCCCAAACCCAGAGGGGAGAAACTAGGAAAGGGACCTCCTCCCAGGGACATTAGCAGGGGATACTGGACACAAACCCAGAGTGACCTTTAACCAATGAGACACTAGAGAGAGAGAGAGAGAGAGAGAGAGAGAGAGAGAGAGAGAGAGAGAGAGAGAGAGAGAGTCAGCCTGTCATTTATCATTTACTAGCATTCAGTCCCTGACCCGGTACACCCACCGTGACCCGGTACACCCACCGTGACCCGGTGCACCCTCCCTGACCCGGTGCACCCTCCCTGACCCGGTGCACCCACTGTAACCCGGTACACCCTCCCTGACCCGGTGCACCCACCGTGACCCGGTACACCCACCGTGACCCGGTACACCCACCGTAACCCGGTACACCCACCGTAACCCGGTACACCCTCCCTGACCCGGTGCACCCACCGTAACCCGGTGCACCCTCCCTGACCCGGTGCACCCACCGTGACCCGGTACACCCACCGTAACCCGGTACACCCACCGTAACCCGGTACACCCACCCTGACCCGGTGCACCCACCGTAACCCGGTACACCCACCGTAACCCGGTACACCCACCGTAACCCGGTACACCCACCCTGACCCGGTGCACCCACCGTAACCCGGTACACCCACCGTAACCCGGTACACCCACCGTAACCCGGTACACCCTCCCTGACCCGGTGCACCCACCGTAACCCGGTACACCCACCGTGACCCGGTACACCCACCGTAACCCGGTACACCCTCCCTGACCCGGTGCACCCACCGTAACCCGGTACACCCACCCTGACCCGGTGCACCCACCGTAACCCGGTACACCCACCGTGACCCGGTACACCCTCCCTGACCCGGTGCACCCACCGTGGCCCGGTGCACCCTCCCTGACCCGGTGTCCCCTCCCTGACCCGGTGCACCCACCGTGACCCGGTGCCCACCAGGTAGGTGTTGGTTCCCTGGAGGGTCATGGGTCCGGGGTTACAGCCCAGCACGCGCACCACCCGGGAGGACAGCTGCTCGATCCGGGGCAGGATAGCGCTCATGGTCCTACAGATGGAAAAGACGTTACATATTTATATAAATATATATAATATGTAGAATACTCTATTTGTTCTTTATTAATAATAATACAATTGGATAATATATATTATATATATCATAGAAGATATATGATATAATATATATATAGCATGTACATGATATTAAATATATGATGTAATTGTACTTTTATATCATATATATGATATAATAGTACAATATATTATACTGTAGAACGTGTTATTAACGGAGAAGGAGAATTTACGTCTATCGGCAGCGGCGAAAGGTTCAGAGTTCGCGGAAGTGCGATTGTTAATAAACATCCGGTTGGAACTAAGAATGACCTTCAAAATAAAAGCGTTATTTAAATTTAAAAAAAGGCGAACTCAGATGTTCGTCGCGATACGTTTTCGTTCATTTTCCAGAAGATACAGACAAGCAACCAATACGAGTTGGCATAAGGATGAAATAAAAACACAATTTACGAGTGTGTTAAATCAAAACTATCGATCAAATATATCCATCCTGCTTTCAATAACGGCATACTGTTAAGTACTCACTTTACTTACCTGTATATACATACTATTATGCTGCTCATATCCCATTTAATACCTAGACTGTCTTTTAACCTGTACATTTCAACTGTAAATTATATTATATTACCATGCACTTTACTGCAACATGTGCACTCTGGTTAGATGCTAAATTATTTTCGCTGTACTGTACTTGTGCTGTGAAATGACAATACGTGAAAAGCCAAATAAAAGCCCCTCAGCTGAAGTGCCGGTCCCGGCCGCGGGGTGGCGCTGTTGCCTAACGGTTGGTTCGGTGTGTCGTGATGGAGACCTCATCGAGTCTTCACACACTTCATCACCGGCTGAATAAAAGCTTCACAGAAGCACTTAACGTAATGGTTGTTTCTGATCTCTTTCCAACGACGCCTTTATTATCATTTTATGCCCACGCCGCCTTCAACCAGACCCACGCAGCCTAATATATCACATATCATATATATATAATATATCACATTAATCCTCTTTCCCTCCACAGAGACCAGACTGTTTATGTGCAACACACCCACGTGACGACAGGAGCAGGCTCACATGTTCTATTAGAACATAGACTACTACATACAATACTATATAACACAATATAATACTATATAATACAATACAATACACTATAATACACTACAGAAGACTGTGTGTCGTAGCTCTTTATTAGTATGTTAGTCCAGTGTGTGTGTGTGTGTGTGTGTGTGTGTGTGTGTGTGTGTGGGTGTGTGTGTGGTGTGTGTGTGTGGTGGTGTGTGTGTGTGGTGTGGTGTGAGTGTGGAGAGAGAGAGCTACAGACAAAGGGGGGGGGGGGGACCTCTGCCCTCTGGTTGTATTGAAGTGCTACAGTGAGCTAGTAGCTACATCAAGGTACAGCAAGCTACAGTGAGCTACAGATAGCTACATCAAGGTACAGCGAGCTACAGTGAGCTACAGATAGCTACATCAAGGTACAGCGAGCTACAGTGAGCTACATCAAGGTACAGCGAGCTACAGTGAGCTACAGATAGCTACATCAAGGTACAGCAAGCTACAGTGAGCTACAGATAGCTACATCAAGGTACAGCAAGCTACACTGAGCTACAGATAGCTACATCAAGGTACAGCGAGCTACAGTGACCTACAGATAGCTACATCAAGGTACAGCAAGCTACAGTGAGCTACATATAGCTACATCAAGGTACAGTGAGCTACAGTGAGCTACAGATAGCTACATCAAGGTACAGTAAGATACAGTGAGCTACAGATAGCTACATCAAGGTACAGTGAGCTAGAGATAGCTACATCAAGGTACAGTGAGCTACAGATAGCTACATCAAGGTACAGCAAGCTACAGTGAGCTACAGATAGCTACATCAAGGTACAGCAAGCTACAGTGAGCTACATATAGCTACATCAAGGTACAGTGAGCTACATATAGCTACATCAAGGTACAGCGAGCTACAGTGAGCTACAGATAGCTACATCAAGGTACAGCGAGCTACAGATAGCTACATCAAGGTACAGCGAGCTACAGTGAGCTACAGATAGCTACATCAAGGTACAGCAAGCTACAGTGAGCTACAGATAGCTACATCAAGGTACAGCGAGCTACAGTGAGCTACAGATAGCTACATCAAGGTACAGCGAGCTACAGTGAGCTACAGATAGCTACATCAAGGTACAGCGAGCTACAGATAGCTACATCAAGGTACAGCGAGCTACAGATAGCTACATCAAGGTACAGCGAGCTACAGTGAGCTACAGATAGCTACATCAAGGTACAGCAAGCTACAGTGAGCTACAGATAGCTACATCAAGGTACAGCGAGCTACAGATAGCTACATCAAGGTACAGCGAGCTACAGATAGCTACATCAAGGTACAGTGAGCTACACATAGCTACATCAAGGTACAGCGAGCTACAGATAGCTACATCAAGGTACAGCGAGCTACAGTGAGCTACAGATAGCTACATCCCCATAATGCTGGGCTGACTGGATCCATGCAACCACACAGACCTCCTATCTACAGACGATGGAGCTGGAGCACCTACACGCTGTTGAAACAGACTACTCTCTCCTCCTCTCTCTCCACTCCTCCTTTCCTCCTCTCCTCTTTCTCCTCTCCTCCCTTCTCCTCTCCTCTATCTCTCCTTTCCTGTGTGTCTCGTCTCTGGTCGCCGGTTCCTCAGCATCCGTACAGCAAGGACCGTACAGTGGCCTACTGAACTGCTAGGAGTGCTGCTACTATCATAACATGTCATTAACATTACACTATCATAACATGTCATTAACATTACACTAT
>CM051005.1:3951728-3956728 GCA_027704905.1 Muraenolepis orangiensis | reverse complement strand
GTGTTTTTCTGTGTGTGTAAATATGGTTCCTAGATAAGAACCATTTTGGGACGGAGGCGTGACAATGCATCTTTCAGCGCTGCTCTCTCAGTAGCATAAGCATAGCTGGGTTAGCATAGCGGTTAACACAGTGGGGTTACCACAGCAGGGTTAGCATAGCTAGGTTATCATAGAAGGGTTAGCATAGCCGTGTTAGCACAGCGGTGTTAGCATAGCCGGGTAAGCGTAACGGTTAGCATAGCTGTGCTAGAGCAGCAGGGTTAGCATTGCCGTGCTCGCCCAGAAGAGTTATCATAGCAATATCATCTCTCTCCCCCCCTCCTTTCTCTCTCTCTCTCTCTCTCTCTCTCTCTCTCTCTCTCTCTCTCTCCTCTCTCTCTCTCTCCTCTCTCTCTCTCTCTCTCTCTCTCTCTCTCTCTCTCTCTCTCTCTCTCTCTCTCTCTCTCTCCCTCTCCTCTCTCTCTCTCTCTCTCTCTCTCTCTCCCTCTCTCTCTCTCTCTCTCTCTCTCTCTCTCTCTCTCCTCTCTCTCTCTCTCTCTCTCTCTCTCTCTCTCTCTCTCTCTCCCTCCTCTCTGTTCCTCTATGACCCCCTCACCCCCTTTATCACTGCCTTCCTCTCTCTCTCCATCTCTCCCTGTCTCTCTCTCCCCCTCCTGTCTCCCTCCTCCCCTCCCCCATCTCTCCCTCCCTCCCTCCCTCCCTCTCTGTGGTTCAGAGATTGGTGGACGAGGAGAAATGGAGAATGGGTTTTGTCACAAAAGGGTCAGATAAGTTAAAGCTCCTCATTCTTCTATTGTGTTGTGATAAGGGCCTCACCTCGGCCCCGGCGGCCATATTGGATCCCAGGTAAAAGGTTCCTCATTTTAAAGTTAAAGCCCATACTGAACAACAGCTGATAGGAGGGACGCTTTCAGGACTCACTTAATGGGTCTGGACTGAGGACTGAGGGCTGAAGATGGAGGAGGAGGAGGAGCTTCCTCCAGGCGAGGAGACCAAAGGATGTCCTCTTTCATTTCAGATCGCTATGGCGACAACATCCCTTCCTCAGGAAGGTCCCTACTTCCTTAGGTCCCTACTTCCTTAGGTCCCTACTTCCTTAGGTCCCTTCTTCCTTAGGTCCCTACTTCCTTAGGTTCCTTCTTCCTTAGGAAGGGACCTACTTCCTTAGGTCCCTACTACTAGGTCGTAAGTCAGTCCTTAGGAAGGGACCTACTTCCTTAGGTCCCTACTTCCTTAGGTCCCTACTTCCTTAAGTCCCTTCTTCCTTAGGAAGGGACCTACTTCCTTAGGTCCCTACTACTAGGTCGTAAGTCACATGTGGGACTCTGTTGTGTCTAATGACCCAAAATGGTCATTAGAAAATAAATAATGGAATTAGGATGCCAGCTGTCACTGGACGTGACTTCATTGCTGACGCTGTAGCTACACCCTGTAGCTACACCCTGTAGCTACACCCGGGGTCTCTGCTACACCCTGTAGCTACACCCTGGGTCTCTGCTACACCCTGTAGCTACACCCTGGGTCTCTGCTACACCCTGTAGCTACACCCTGGGTCTCTGCTACACCCTGTAGCTTCACCCTGTAGCTACACCCTGGGTCTCTGCTACACCCTGTAGCTACACCCTGTAGCTACACCCTGGGTCTCTGCTACACCCTGTAGCTACACCCTGGGTCTCTGCTACACCCTGTAGCTTCACCCTGTAGCTACACCCTGGGTCTCTGCTAGGCTACTTGAATAGGCTACCAGTTGTACTGCTAGCCTATTGTTTATCGGTCATGCCTGCTCTTGGTATAACGTCGATAGACAGCCTATCACTAGCTAATATAATTTACCATGCTAGATAATAGCGGCCCGCGGCGCTATTACACCCCATAAAGCACGCGCTGTGGGCCGCTGTGTTGCATCAGCGACGATAGCGTCGCTGATGCTCAGCCGCCAGATGCAACACCCATAAAAGTTAACGGCTAGCGCTTCTGACGCCTCTCCTAGCAGCTGTCGTTTACTGCTAAGACGCTAGTTAGCGGCTAAAACATACGTTTGACCCCACAGCTCAGAATACATCCTCAAAGAGATCTCAGCGCGGATGTGTCTGTGCATTCAACCTGTGAGTGAGTGAGTGAGTGAGTGAGTGTGTGTGTGTGTGTGTGTGTCACACACACACACACACACACACACACACACACACACACACACACACACACACACACACACTCACTCACTCACTCACTCACTCACTCACTCACTCACACACAATGCACACACACGTGTGCATTGTGTGTGAGTGAGTGTGTGTTAAAGGCCTGGGACCTCTCGGCCAACCAGCTGTGAGAACACATCTAGTTCCCCCCCCCCCCTCCTCATTGCCCGGCCAGAGGCGGACACACCGCTCAGCCATTGGCAGAGAGCGGTGGGGAGGGCGGGCCCGGTTACTGTTGCTAGGATCCTGTTGCTAGGGCCCAGTGTGAGGGGCCAGAGAGGCTTGGATACACAGATACACACACACACACACACACACACACACACTACAATAACACACACACATACACACAAACACACATACACATACACACAAACACACACTACACGACACACAGAGACACACACCACGAACACAACACACACACACACACCACCCACACACACACACACACACAGAGACACACAGGGACTGTACAGGGTACCTTGTCCACATGGTCTCTGGTCTTCAAAGTGTGTTCCTCCCCCCCTCACTCAGACCTCTGATCTGTTGTCTAGGTAACGGGGTCAAAGATCAATATGTGATATTTAGTGTGGAGGATGCTAAACAATCTCTCTCTCCTCCCCTCCTCCCCTCATCTCTCTCATCTCCCCTCTTTGTCTCCCTCTCTCCTCCCCTCGTCTCTCTCCTTTCCTCTCCTCTCCTCCTCTCACCTTGTCTCTCCTCCCCTTGTCTCTCTCCTCTCCCCTCCTCCTCTCACCTTGTCTCTCCTCCCCTCCCCTCTCTCCTCTCCCCTCCTCCTCTCACCTTGTCTCTTCTCCCCTCGTCTCTCTCCTCTCCCCTCCTCCTCTCACCTTGTCTCTCCTCCCCTCGTCTCTCTCCTCTCCTCTCCTCCTCTCACCTTGTCTCTCTCCTCTCCCCTCGTCTCTCTCCTCTCCCCTCCTCCTCTCATCTTGTCTCTCCTCCCTTCGTCTCTCTCCTCTCCCCTCCTCCTCTCACCTTGTCTCTCCTCCCCTCGTCTCTCTCCTCTCCTCTCCTCTCCTCCTCTCACCTTGTCTCTCCTCTCCTCGTCTCTCTCCTCTCCCCTCCTCCTCTCACCTTGTCTCTCCTCCCCTCGTCTCTCCTTTCCCCTCCTCCTCTCACCTTGTCTCTCCTCCCCTCGTCTCTCTCCTCTCCCCTCCTCCTCTCACCTTGTCTCTCCTCCCCTTGTCTCTCTCCTCTCCTCTCCTCCTCTCACCTTGTCTCTCTCCTCTCCTCTCCCCTCGTCTCTCCTTTCCCCTCCTCCTCTCACCTTGTCTCTCCTCCCCTTGTCTCTCTCCTCTCCCCTCCTCCTCTCACCTTGTCTCTCCTCCCCTCGTCTCTCTCCTCTCCCCTCCTCCTCTCACCTTGTCCCTCCTCCCTCTCGTTCTCCTGCAAACACACTTACTGACATTTAGTCAGACTACCAATTACTCACACACACATGCACACGCACACACACACACACACACACACACACACACACACACACACACACACACACACACACACACACACACACACACACACACACCACAGCCTCCAGGGAAGTGTGTGTTAGTCTTGATGAAAGCAACATTCCTGTGTTTAGAAGGCGATGTAAACAACCTTTAACCTTTTAGAGCGAGAACCCTGGAGACTCAGGTCTCAGGTGGGCACATCAATCAGATATATAGAAATATATTCTATATATCTGATCTGTACTTATATTCTATATATCTACATTTGTATTTATATTCTATATAGCTATATCTGTATTTATATTCTATATATGTACATCTTTATATATATTCTATATAGCTACATCTGTATATTTAGTCTATATATCTTCAGGTATATCTGTATATTTAGTCTATATATCTATGTCTGTATATATATTATATATATCTTCATCTGTATATATATTCTATATATCTATATCTGTATATATATTATATATATCTACATCTGTATATTTATTCTATATATCTACATCTGTATATATATTCTATATATCTATATGTATTCTATATATCTATATCTGTATATATATTCTATAGTCTATATCTGTATATTTAGTCTATATATCTATATCTGTATATATATTCTATATATCTATATCTGTATATATATTATATACATCTATATCTGTATATATATTCTATATATCTACATTTGTATATATACAAATGTAGATATATAGACTATATATATATAGTCTATATATCTATATCTGTATATTTATTATATATATCTCTATATATATTCTACACATATATACTAAATATCTATATTATATATTATATCTATATATACTGTATATAGTTTATATATATATACATACCTATATCTATATATATACACAATTTATATTGTAATATATATTCGATTTTTTTTATTATAGACAGACAGACAGAGATAGTCAGACAGAGAGTAAGACAGCCAGACAGACAGTTAGACAGACAGCCAGACAGACAGTTAGACAGACAGCCAGACAGACAGTTAGACAGACAGCCAGACAGACAGTTAGACAGACAGCCAGACAGCCAGACAGACAGTTAGACAGACAGAGACAGACAGACAGACAATTAGACAGACAGAGACAGACAGTTAGATAGACAGACAGAGAGTTAGACAGACAGTGAGACAGACGAACAGACAGGCAGGCGGAGTTTGACCAATTGTCTTCTCCTGTACGTCCCCAGAAACCAACACACCTCTGAACACCACATGAAGTGTGTGTGTGTGTGTGTGTGTGTGTGTGTGTGTGTGTGAATGTGTGTGCGTGGACACCCTGTCAATCTG
>CM051005.1:3934228-3946728 GCA_027704905.1 Muraenolepis orangiensis | reverse complement strand
GAGAGAGAGAGAGAGAGAGACATAGAAGAGAGAGGGGGGTAGAGAGGCATGGGAGAGAGAGAGGGGGGGATAGACATAGGAGAAAGAGAGAGAGGAGTAGAGAGACATAGAAGAGAGAGAGAGAGGGTAGAGGCATACAAGAGAGGGGGGTAGAGAGACATAGAGAGAGGGGGGGAGGTAGAGAGACATAGAAGAGAGAGGGAGATAATTCATTCATTAATTCTATGTACATTTCTTGTTATCATCCCACTTGCTTTGGGAGTATAAATAAAGATCCTTTGAATTGAGAGCGAGAGAGAGACATTGAAAAGCCCTCGGCCACTCACACCTTCTGGAAGCCTCTTAAGACCCACACTTAGTGTGTGTGTGTGTATTTTCTCTATTCCAGCAGCATCCCCCCTCCTCTCTCTCCCCCCTCTCTCTGCCCTCTGTGTGTATGTGTCTCTCTCTCTGTATATCTCTCTCTCTCTCTCTCTCTCTCTCTCTCTCTCTCTCTCTCTCTCTCGGTTGTCGCAGTAACAAAGCGTAAGAGGTCGACGCCCACCTTTAGCCATCTTGTTGAGGACCATGTCAATCAGGGTGTAGGTCCCTGTACGGCCCGCACCATCACTGGACACACACACACACACACACACACACACACACACACACACACACACACACACACACACACACACACACACACACACACACACACACACACACACACACACACACACACACACACACACACACACACACACACACACACAGGCAGACAGAAAAAAAGGGAAGATTTACATTTTTTTTTATATTAATTCATTATTACAATTAATTTAATAATTGTTGATGAAGGCATTCATTAATTCAAACTGTGCACAGGGATAAACTTTATTATAATAAACAGCACAGAGAGTTGAAACATGTTTTATTAAACATGTAAATAATAAATAATAATAATGTGTTGATGTGTGTACGCTAGCTTAGAGCTAAACGCTAACACAGACGAGATGCAAGCAGGTGGGGGCGGGGGGGGGGGGGTTAGCTAATGCTAACGGTAGCGCTGCTTCAAAGGGACTGGAGACTTCAAAGGTGTGTGATTATGGAAGGGAACATTTTGAGGCTTTCTTCAATCAGGAATTAAAACGTCGTTCAAATATATCAAGAAATAGAAATAATTCATATAAATACATATATAATTAGTATAAATAAATATGTAATTCATATTTAAATATTTAAAGTATATATATATATATACAGTATATACACAAATAAATATACATCATTCATTTATAAGAATAAATATATAGTTAATATATAAATCTAATTCCTATTGTATATATATGTATAGAAATGTAAAGTTAATAGATATACATATATATAATTACTATATATAAATGCATATATTATTAATATATATAAATACATATACAATTTATATAAATATATATAATATATATAAATATATATACATATATACAATTAAGATATCAAAATAAATATAAAATCTATATATATATATATATGACTATATATAGTGAAGATATATACAGTATATACATATATAATTAAGATATAGAAATAACGATGCAGCTCTAAAAGTGGCAGCATTTTATAAAACATTATATGTTATGTTATGTTATATATACAGTATATATATACATATGTATATATATAATATATAAATAAAACATATCTGTGATGAGACAGCGTAGGATGTGAAATAATAAAAGGATGACTAGAATTCACCACCTTTGTGTGTGTGTGTGTGCGCGTGTGTGTGTGTGTGTGTGTGGAACTGCAGGCAATAAACCAAGTTGCATCAATATGGTCTCTGCCAGAAAACACACACACACACAGTCTATTGCTGCTGTGTGTGTGCAGGATATTTCAGCAGCATTAGATCTGCGGTATCTCACTCTATGTAGAGATCTGAGATAGGGACTTGGACCACCGTGTGTGTGTGTGTGTGTGTGTGTGTGTTTGTGTGTGTGTGTGTTTGTGTGTGTGTGTGTGTTGCAGGGTGTTAGAGTGTAGAGATAAGGTTTCTGCTTGTTTATCTCCCTGTGTACGGAAGGTATAGAGAGAGAGAGAGAGAGAGAGAGAGAGAGAGAGAGAGAGAGAGAGAGAGAGAGAGAGAGAGAGAGAGACACACACACACAAAGACAGAGACAGAGAGAAAGAGATCCAGAGAGAGACACAGAGCGAGAGAGAGAGAGAGAGAGAGAGAGAGAGAGAGAGAGAGAGAGAGAGAGAGAGAGAGAGAGAGAGAGAGAGAGAGAGAGAGAGAGAGAGAGAGAGAGAGAGAGAGAGAGAGAGAAATTCAGGACAGACAGCAGTTGTATTGATCCTATTGACTCCTATGAACTGACCTGCAGTGGATTATGATGGGACAGGAGCGGCCTCGGTAGCATCTATTCACCTTCCTGGAACAACACACACGTACACAGACACACACACGTAGAACACACACACACACACGCAGAACACACACACACACACACAGAACACACACTCTCTAAACAAACCAGTGAACAACATACACATTCCTTTCGGTAGAATGTGCAGGAATGCGTTTCACTTCATCAAAGACATCTGAACCGCCAGTAGCACGTAGCATTTAGCGTGTAGCGGTGTACCTCGGAGAGCAGAAAAAGCTAGCGAACCAAAAGCACACCGCCGCCGCAACACCCAACAGAGCAGATCCCAGCACTCTCAGAGAGGGCGTCACCATGGAAACAGTCCCATCAGGACCACTAGTCGTGGGGGGGGGGGGCAGGCAGCCGCAGGTTTGAAGCTTTTCAACTTAAAAATAAAAAAACGGAGCGAGCGAGCATAAGAGAGATAGGGAGAGAGAGAGGGAGAGAGAGAGGAGAGAGAGAGAGAGAGAGAGAGAGAGAGAGAGAGAGAGAGAGAGGAGAGAGAGAGAGAGAGAGAGAGGGAGAGGGAGAGGGGAGAGAGAGAGAGAGAGAGAGAGAGAGAGAGAGAGAGAGAGAGAGAGAGTTAAGGGGTGAGGAGGGGGAGGAGGAGGGTCAGTCAAGCAAACTGTGATCAAGTGAGAAGACAGGAGTCATCACAGGTCACTGGACCGGGGGGGAGAGGAGTCAAAGGGGGAGGAGGAGGAGGAGTTAGAGGGGGAGGGGGAGGGGAGGAGGAGTTAGAGGGGGAGGAGGAGGAGGGAGGAGGAGGAGGAGGAGGAGGAGAGGAGGAGGAGGAGGAGGAGGAGGAGGAGTTAGAGGGGGAGGGGGACTGTTAAGCCCCTGGGTTGCAGAGTCACAGTCTCCAATGATCACTTTTGTGACTATGCAACTGGGCTCATATTACTAGCTGCAACATCACAGAAATGACACTGGCGACCGCTGGAGATAACTGGAACACACAACCAGGAGGAGCAGGAGGAGGAGAGGAGAGGGGGTATGAGGAGGGATGGAGAGGAGAGGGGGGAGGAGATAGGAGCAGGGGAGGAAGGAGGAGGAGAGGAGGTAGGAGGGAGGAGGAGAGGAGAGGGGGGGGAGAGGAGAGGGGGAGGAGGAGAGCAGAGAGGGGGAAGGAGGAGAGAGAGGGACATGTGGCTGCTGTACTCCCTGACTCCCCCTCTCTCTCTTGTTTCCAACACCTGGGGGACACCATTTTAGGACTAAATGCTTCACTCAGAGTGGCTTATAACATGGAGGCTGTCCCAGACCAGGAGAACCCTGTCCTCCTCCTTTGGCTCTCCACCTCCTCTACCTTTCCTCCTTCACCTACTCTCGCTCCTCCTCCTAAACCTGATGCCACCTCCTTTACTCCTCCTCCTCCCTCAATAGAAGATGGGCTTTATTTTGTGTAAACGTAAAATGCCAAAATGTAAGGTCAAACTCAGATTGGCAGGTTACATTTAGACAAGGATGAGGACCCCCAGAGCAGAGGAGGTTCGACTGTAGCTACACCCATAAAGGTTCGGTTTTTGCGGGAGATCCCAGAAAGAGTGCTGTTAGCGTTAGCATTAGTGTCATGCCAACCCGCACAGGTGGTTTTGGCGTGTCCCAGATTGAGCGTCATTAGCAGTAGCGTAAGCATCATGCTAATGTGCACAGTGCACTCGCCGGGTCTCAGATAGAGGGCTGTTAACATTATCGTTAGCGTCAAGCTAACTCGCACTGGTGCGTTTGGCGGGTCCCAGATAGAGCGCTGTTAGCAGTAGCATTAGCATCATGCTAACTCGTACCGGCGGAAGTCGAGCAGCGAGCGGCTGGCCGGGGGTGGTGCCTGACTCAGCCAGGTGAGGAAGTGGAACTGGGTGACGGTTCGAGTCTCATTGGTCTGCATGTTCTTCAGGTAGAAGCTCCGCACCAGGAAGTCCTCACACCAGATGTGTTCTGACACCAGGTTTACCTGAACAGGTGACACACACACACACACATACACATATATAACTGTAGTATGACTACAGTATGACTCTATATAACATCATGTACCTTATCATGATAACACAACCTAACATACAGACAGACACAGGAGCAGACAGACAGACAGGCAGAAAGAGGGAGGCAGACAGACAGACAGACAGACAGACAGACAAACTGGCAGACAAACAGACAGACAGAGACAGGCAGACAGACAGACAGAGACAGACAGACAGACAGACAGAGACAGGCAGACAGACAGAGACAGGCAGACAGACAGGTAGATAGAAAGACAAACAGAGACAGACGGGCAGAGACAAACTGGCAGACAGGCAGACAGACGGGCAGAGAGACAGCGTGGTGTACCTCGTAGATGTGGTAGAGGTTGGAGCCCTCATCAGGCCAGTAGTGGTAGCACTGCTTCACTCCTCCCTCCACCAGCGGGGTTAGCATCACGATGACAACGCAACCGTTCTCCCACACCATCTACAGATAAGGATAACTTTATTTAAACACCCTCTACACGCCGAGACAACTTTATTTAAACACCATGCATACGCCAAGACAACTTTATTTAAACACTGATTGTGTGATATCGGACCTGCCAGAAGTCTGCTACAGTCGACGGTAACGGACCCTGAGTAGCGATGTATGAAGGACTCCTAGGGTCATGGTCCATCTAGGAGACAAGGAAAGAGGAGACGAGGAGAGAGGAGAGAAGAGAGGAGAGAGGAGGAGTGGAAAGAAGAAGATGGGAGGAGAATCGTGACTCCTATTGTCATGCAGATTGTATAGAAACCTAGTAATTGGTTTGGTCAATTTAGCTCTGAGGAGTGACAGACAGGCTGGGTCCTAAATCCTTCCCTCATTCCCTACTCCCTCTCTAGTGGTTCAATGTATAGGACTATATAGTGAAATCCTTCCCTCGTTCCCTACTCCCTCTCTAGTAGTTCAATGTAGAGGACTATATAGTGAAATCCTTCCCTTGCAAGGGACTTACTATAGGACTGGCGTTGATGTAGTCAGAGTTACCCTGACTGTTCTCCACCTTCAGGGTAATCCTAGAGTGATCATCTGAAAGAAAGAGAGAGAGAGAGAGAGAGAGAGAGAGAGAGAGAGAGAGAGAGAGAGAGAGAGAGAGAGAGAGAGAGAGAGAGAGAGAGAGAGAGAGAGAGAGAGAGAGAGAGAGAGAGAGGAGAGAGAGAGAGAGAGAGAGAGAGAGAGAGAGAGAGAGAGAGAGAGAGAGAGAGAGGTTACTTTTTAAGGATTCTTAAGTGTTCCTAAAATAGACCAGACATGAGCCACAGCAATAAAGTAGAGATGGATGTGTTATTTTGCAGCCAGTTAAATCCAGTTCAAACCTGGTGTATCGCCTTACAGCCAGTTAAATCCACTTAAATCCAGTTCCAACCTGGTTTATCTGGATACAGCTAGTAAAATCCAAATCCAACATGGTTTATCTGGTTATAGCCAGTTAAATCCAGTTCCAACTTGGTGTACCAGGGTCTACACAGGTTTATTTGGGACCAACTGGGTGTTTATTTGGTTTCAATCATTTGAATCCGGTTCCAGCCGGTTTGATCCGGTCTCTACTTACAGGCCACCACGGAGCTGGAGCGGTTCTTCTTGGCGTTTCCGTCCCGCAGGCCTGCGGCTGAGGCGTTGGGCTCGGCCTGGTAGGAGCACAGGGCCTCCCACTCCTTCTCCAGACGGTCCTTGTTCTTCAGGTGGTCCTCCATGTAGGTCTAGGAGCACAACGGCAGGTTAATCACCTAGGCTGAAGACGATCAAAATGGCAGCAGCTTCAAAATTATATTTGAAGTTGAAAAAAAAACAACCCTTACTGGACAAAGACATGAGTCATAGTGACTCCCTGACACAAGCCCACGCTAGAGTTTAGGTGATAACATATATTCGGTTTCACATTCAAGATATAGTTCCTTAGAATACCTGGTGTTCATGTTAATACCTGGAAACAGGTGTTAACCATACACCACTGTTTATACTACACTAATACCATTTATTTGCTATTTAGTCATTCAGAAGATACTTTTTTAGTGATTTTTGTCATTAAGGAGCTTAGGTATCTTGCTCTAGGACGTCTACCGGTAGACTATGGACGTCTACCGGTAGACCATGGACGTCTACCGGTCGACGTCCATAGTCTACCGGTAGACCATGGACGTCTACCGGTAGACCATGGACGTCTACCGGTAGACCATGGACGTCTACCGGTAGACCATGGACGTCTACCGGTAGACCATGGACGTCTACCGGTAGACCATGGACGTCTACCGGTAGACCATGGACGTCTACCGGTAGACCATGGACGTCTACCGGTAGACCATGGACGTCTACCGGTAGACCATGGACGTCTACCGGTAGACTATGGACACAGGATCAAACCGATATAACTACTCGACTACAGTATACTGCCCCCAAAATGATAATGAGCTAATTAGTGAAGCTTGTGTGTTATGACGATGTGCTGCGTTGGGTGTAGGTCAGGCTCCACCTGGCCTGACACCGGAGTGTTATTCTTAGCGGTGCTATTAGCATGCTCCAGACCTGGCTTAGGAGTCGCTCCATCTTAATGACAAGCAATCTTAGCCTAGCCCATTAGCTCCCCCTGCATATCCATAATTAAACTCCACCCTGACGATGATCTACTGCCACTAATGACAGAGTCATACCTCAGACCGGAATAGCAGGTTAGCATGCGCTGCGGCAAGCAGGTTAGCGCTAAGCTAACGTCGGGTTCAATTCCCGTAACCGGGGGGACTAGAGAGAGTTTAACAGACTTGATTCAGGTCCCGTGATGAATGTTACCAGAACTTAAGCATCCAGTATGGAACACCTGACCCATGTTTGATGCATCATGGGAAATGGAGGCCAATCCATCTAGCTGCTTGAACAGGTAAGTATGGGCTGTACGTCACACAAGCAGCAGTAGTACTAGTAGCATTACTGGTAGTATTACTAGTAGTATTACCATAGCAGTAGTATCAGCATAGTATAATGAAATAATTAACAAGGTATAATATAATTAATTGACTTCATAATGATTATGTAGGCAGGAATAAACATTGTTCATCAACTCTTCACTTAAAGGGGAAGCCGTCCAGTTGAAAATGGAAGGCTGGAAGCCATTTTATCGAACCACTTCCTGTTGGTGGTATTGACACATGTGCGAGCATGCACACACGCACGCACGCACACACACACACACACACACACACACACACACACACACACACACACACACACACACACACACACACACACACACACACACACACACACACACACACACACACACACACACACACACACACACACACACACAGTGCTAATGCTTCAGTAATAGGGTTATGTGCAGTATAAAAGGATTAGTGGAATCCAATGAAGGTGGTTGGGCCAACATACAGTAATCCCTCCTGTATCTACAGGTGGTCCAGAGCCAGCGGGAGATAAGGCTGCACCCACCACTCCCAGCCTCCGGTCTAGGGTACCGTGTTCCCATGCTAGGAAGCAGGATGCACTGTTTAGGATTGGCACCCTCATGATGGAGTCTGGACACATCTGTGGTTATGTGAATACGGCCCATATCTTTACCAACAGATGATGGGGATGTTGAGTGGTGGCGGTCTGAGGTAAAGATGGTGAATGGACTGCATTTATATAGCGCTATTACCCAAAGAGCTTTACAATTATTGCCTCACGTTCACCCATTCATTGACCGACGGGCGGTGTCAGCCATGCAAGGAGACAGCCGGCCGGTCAGGAGCAGTGAGGGTGAGGGTGTTTTGCTCAGGGATACCACAGCACTCGGCTAGGAGGAGGAGGAGGAGCCCGGGGGATCGAACCAGCGACCTTCCAGTCGCCAGACAACCCGCTCCACCTCCTGTAGCTGTTGACAGAGGTCTTTAATGGATCATGTTCATGGATGTTGCTCTGTAAGTGTAAGCATCGCTTCCACTTCAATGTAAGGACAGTTTTAACTTTAAGGACAGGTCTTTAAGGTCTATCTGACCTTAGCTTCATGGTGAGGAATCTTCTTTAGGGGACACCCTTAACCTCAGTATATATAATCTTAATCTGGTTGGTGCTTCAGAGAATAATCTCAACACTTACTAGTCCCACAACAAAAGAGTGGGATAATGTGCTTTATAGAGAGCTGGTTAATCCTCTTAACACACAAGCAGAGAAGGATAGATAGAGAAGGAGAGATAAGAAGAGAGAGAGAGAGAGAGAGAGAGAGAGAGAGAGAGAGAGAGAGAGAGAGAGAGAGAGAGAGAGACCCTTAAATCCCCAGGGGCGAGCAACCACATTAACTCAGAGATAGTGAAAGCACGGGGATGAGGACGCAGGATTTGCTGAGCGTTACCAGAGGCAATTAACTTAGCATGGAGGAAGGAGACCATGCTAGCAGGGTTAGCTGCTACGGACTTAGCTTCTCTAGAGTTAGAGCTAAAGATGTAGCACATAAAACAGTGCTGCTGTTCCCTGTGACTGGGTAAACTACGCCTGCCGTTCCTGCTACCACTTCAGTAGCTCCCAATAGTTGGCGTCATTGAGATCTGTGGGCCCACATCCATCAGAAAGGAGGTCAGATAATGTTTCATTGCCTTGGTGGTAGGAAGGAAGGAAGGAAGGAGGAAGGAAGGAAGGAAGGAAGGAAGGAAGGAAGGAGGAAGGAAGGAAGGATAATCAAGGAAATAAAGAGGCAATAAAGGTAGTGAGGACACAGGAAATGATTATTATCCATAATCAAATTATTAATATGGAATTTCATGGTAACGTGATGATCTGTAATGAGGTATTAATGGAAAGTGCTAAAAGAGGAGAGTTTAGTGAAAGACATGAGCAGAGAGGATATGGAGATGAATCAGTTTCTTTCCCACATTGCACCTGGTAACCTCACACCTTAATCCACCATTTTGGGTATAGTAAGTATATCCATATCTGGTCGTTCCCTGCTGCTAGGTGTGACGCTTGAACCAATCAGGGCTAGGAGGACTGAGGTCTGAACCAATCAGAAGGCGGCCCGACTGATGCAGCCAAGAAAGCTCTAGCATGCTGCATCCTGATGCATGCTGCATGGTTCTGTGTACTATAGTACTGCATGGTTCTGTGTACTGTAGTACTGCATGGTTCTGTGTACTATAGTACTGCATGGATCTGTGTACTGTAGTACTGCATGGTTCTGTGTACTATAGTACTGCATGGTTCTGTGTACTGTAGTACTGCATGGTTCTGTGTACTATAGTGCTGCATGGTTCTGTGTACTATAGTGCTGCATGGTTCTGTGTACTGTAGTACTGCATGGTTCTGTGTACTGTAGTGCTGCATGGTTCTGTGTACTGTAGTACTGCATGGTTCTGTGTACTATAGTGCTGCATGGTTCTGTGTACTATAGTACTGCATGGTTCTGTGTACTGTAGTACTGCATGGTTCTGTGTACTATAGTACTGCATGGTTCTGTGTACTGTAGTACTGCATGGTTCTGTGTACTATAGTACTGCATGGTTCTGTGTACTGTAGTACTGCATGGTTCTGTGTACTATAGTGCTGCATGGTTCTGTGTACTATAGTGCTGCATGGTTCTGTGTACTGTAGTACTGCATGGTTCTGTGTACTGTAGTGCTGCATGGTTCTGTGTACTGTAGTACTGCATGGTTCTGTGTACTATAGTACTGCATGGTTCTGTGTACTGTAGTACTGCATGGTTCTGTGTACTATAGTACTGCATGGTTCTGTGTACTGTAGTACTGCATGGTTCTGTGTACTATAGTACTGCATGGTTCTGTATAGTACTACATGGGTCTGTATAGTACCGCATGGTGCAAGGGTCTGTATAGTACTGCATGAATGTGTGTGTGTCTGTCTGTGTGTGTGTCTGTGTGTGTGTGTGTGTGTGTCTGTCTGTGTGTGTGTCTGTGTGTGTGTCTGTGTGTGTGTCTGTGTGTGTGTGTGTGTGTGTCTGTCTGTCTGTGTGTCTGTCTGTGTGTGTGTCTGTCTGTGTGTGTGTCTGTGTGTGTGTCTGTCTGTGTGTGTGTCTGTGTGTGTGTCTGTCTGTGTGTGTGTCTGTGTGTGTGTCTGTCTGTGTGTGTGTCTGTGTGTGTCTGTGTGTGTGTCTGTCTGTGTGTGTGTCTGTGTGTGTGTGTGTCTGTCTGTGTGTGTCTGTGTGTGTGTCTGTCTGTGTGTGTGTGTGACAGAGGAAACTCAAAATAAATGCCATTGAAGAATGGAGGGAAAAATATGAAGAGCAAAGAGACACAAAGAGAGAGAGAGAGAGAGAGAGAGAGAGAGAGAGAGAGAGAGAGAGAGAGAGAGAGAGATGGAGTTGATAGAACAGAATGCAGAAAGAGAATGTTTCCCTGAAAGCAGACGTCCATCCCCTGCTGGTGATCCGTATCCGTGGGAGTATGGCGCCGTACGAGATGGCTGCCGTGTCGCGAGCTCCCGCACGACGACGCAGTTTTTTGTTATTTATTCTTTTTATTGCAACTTTTTTAGTTCAGGATGTTAGCAGCAAGTTCACTTATAACTTTTGCACACTTTGGGAGATCAGATCGACAGTTGCTCGCCGCCTACCGGAGTTTTTTCATTCTTTCGACTCGGACGTCCCGCCCGAAGTCACAGCTGGATTATCTCCGTCCATTTTGGGCACGATTACGCGCAAGCGTCGCCGGAGGAAGCGAGGGAAGCGAGCCGGCGTGCTAGCCAGGCTGAGATGTCGATCCGATCGCCCCCCACTACCCACCATTCTACTGGCTAATGTACAGTCTCTGGACAATAAGTTAAGCGAACTACAGGCTCGTATTCAATTCCACCGGGAAACTAGGGACAATTGTATTATCTGCCTTACGGAGACATGGATGTCGGAGGGGGTTACCGACGCAGCTATCGAGCCGACGGGATTTTCCGTACACCGGGCGGACAGAACAAAGGCTCTCTCCGGTAAAGATCGCGGAGGGGGGGTATGTCTCATGATAAACAGATCTTGGTGCAACCAAAGTCATGTACATCCCCTCAAGTCTTTCTGTTCCCCGGACCTGGAGTACCTGATGCTTATGTGCCGTCCATACTGGCTACCTCGGGAGTTTACAGCGGTAACCGTGACCGCTGTTTACATTCCCCCACAAGCCAACACGGACACAGCGCTGAAGGAACTGTACGGGGCAATCAGCGAACAGGAGTCGGCCCACCCTGAGGCTGCTCTCATCGTAGCGGGGGACTTCAACAAGGCGAACCTGAAGAAGGTTCTCCCGAAGTTCTACCAACACATAAAGAGCAACACACGGGGCGAGCGGATCCTCGACCACTGCTACACTCCCTTCCGTGATGGCTACAAGGCCCTCCTCCGCCCACCGTTCGGCAAATCAGATCACCGCTCTATCCAGCTACTCCCCGCCTATAGGCAGAGACTGAAGCAGCAACCGATCGCTGTGAGGGAGGTCCAATGCTGGTCGGACCAATCAGATTCTACGCTGCAGGATTGTTTTGATCACGCTGACTGGCACATGTTCCGCGTTGCCTCGGACAATAACATCAACGAGTACGCGTCGTCGGTCACCGGGTTCATCAAGAAGTGCATAGATGACGTTGTTCCGACCAAGTCGGTTCGGATATATCCCAACCAGAAACCGTGGATTAACGGCGATGTTCGCGCTGCCCTACATGCGCGTAACGCCGCCTTTGGTTCCGGGAATACGGAGGAATATACGAGAGCCCGTTACGACCTCCGTAAGACCATCGTCACTGCCAAGCGGGAGTATAAGGACAGAGTGGAAGATAAATTCAAGAAACACGATGCGAGGGGTATGTGGCAGGGGCTGCAGAAGATAACGAACTTCAGAGGGAGAACCAGTTGTGTAGAGAACTCCTCTACCTCCCTCCCAGGAGAGCTAAATACATTTTTTGCTCGGTTCGACGTAAACGGCAGCCCGCCGAAGCCAGCACCGACTGGGGAGACCAGCCAGCTGCGCATCTCGGAGGCGGATGTGCGCCGCACCTTTAAGCGGCTGAACATCCGTAAGGCGGCAGGCCCCGACGACATCCCGGGCCGCGTCCTCAGAGCATGCGCAGACCAGTTGGCAGGAGTCTTTGCAGACATCTTCAACCTCTCCCTGT
>CM051005.1:3859228-3929228 GCA_027704905.1 Muraenolepis orangiensis | reverse complement strand
AATATATATAATATAGACCAGTCAATATAGTATATATAGACCGGTCTTTATAGTATATATATCAACTGGTTAGTGTAGTCTACAAGCTAGACAACATATATATATATATATACAGTATATACATATATATATATACAGTATATACATATATATATATATATATATATAAATATATATATAGACCAGCCTGGTATATATATATCTATCTAGACCAGCCTGGTATATATAGCGTGTAGTTCCTAGCGTGGGAGAAGCCTGTGATTAGGTCTGGCTGTGTGATTGACAGCGCAGTATTCAGTATCCTGAGCAGCCCTTCATTAGTGAGGCTGTGTGTGATGTAAGGGATGCTGGGAGGAGAGGTTGTCATGGCGACAGTGATCCATGGCTGTGGACAGCGACGGCGACTCCTGGAGATCATTAAGCCCAGCTTAGAAATGCTGGAAGTAATGACCTTCTCGTAACAACACTGATGTTTTTATACATGTACTGTGTGAGTCAGGTGTATTTATAGTAGAAGTCATACACTACTCACAAATGTACTGTGTTAGTCATGTTAGTACTGTGGTACTATGTTAGTACTATGTTAGTATTGTGGTACTATGTTAGTACTATGTTAGTATGTGGTACTATGTTAGTATGTTAGTACTGTGGTACTATACTATATTAGTATGTGGTACTCTTCTAGGATTGTGGTCATATGGTACTATGTTAGTATTATGTGAGTATGTGGTACTATGTTAGTACTATGATAGTATTGTGGTACTATGCTATGTATTCTAGAGGTGTAGTGGTAGTTTCTTCAGGAGCATCACAGCATGTATATTTGAAGCCCTTGAGTGATGTAATTAAAACTGTTTCAAAATGGCTCCCCCAGAGAGCCAATTAGAGGAGAGCAGGACAGGTTGGGTCTAAACTCTCTCTCTCTCTCTCTCTCTCTCTCTCTCTCTCTCTCTCTCTCTCTCTCTCTCTCTCTCTCTCCTCTCTCTCTCTCTCTCTCTCTCTCTCTCTCTCTCTCTCTCTCTCTCTCTCTCTCTCTCTCTCTCTCTCTCTCTCTCTCTCTCTCTCTCTCTCTCTCTCTCTCTCTCTCTCTCTCTCTCTCTCTCTCTCTCTCTCTCTCAGCTCACTGGTCACCATAGCGCTATGTCTTCCTTCGAGACAAACCTGGTTAGACGCTGGGTTGGACTGAATGAAAGGTTTTAAATTAACTCAATGTAGAATTAACAGGAGGTTTACTGAAGGTTTACTGGTTTAACGTTGAATTAAACATAAGCAATTAAAACATACAATTATTATTAGTAGGGTTATTAAGTGTACTGCATTCAACTGAATTAATGAAAGAATGACAAAGGGTTTATTATTATTACTACTACAATTATGATTATTACTATTTTAATTATTATTACTATTACCGCAATTATTATTATTATAATTATTATAATTATTATAATTATTATTACAACTATTATTATTATAATTAACCCTATATCACCTTCCTAGAAAGCTTCCATTCAATGCTCTAGTACCCAGGCTGTGATTGACAGTCACATAGCGTCCCCCCTCCCCCTCACACACAGACAAACAGCGTGGGCCTGTCAATCACTCTCCCCTTTGTCATCGTCAGCCAATCCCTCTTCACCCTTCAATCCAGGAGCACTTGATTGACAGGTCCAGGGAGGGGCAGACGCAGCCTCCTGCCCAAGCAACACAATGACACACATGCACGCACGCACGCACACACACACACACACACACACACACACACACACACACACACACACACACACACACACACACACACACACACACACACACACACACACACACACACACACACACACACACACACACACACACACACACACACACAGGGAAAGCCCTGTACACCTGCTATGTTGACAGAGGATTCACATGTCTAAGATGGCGGCTGGGCGCTGACGTTTTGTAGTTCCTCTGCAAAGTAACCTAAAAACTACAACCCAAAACACTAACTTAAAAACCACAAAGCCTATATAAACCTGTGATAACTTTAACACATCACATGGAACACGTTGAGATCACAAGTAGACGGACCATCCTGTAAGGAACAGCTCGCTCTGCGACAAAACTCCATTTCTATTAGGAGGTCAGAATCCACAAGGGCCTCTGATGCACTTAAGAGACCAAGCCTCATTATAGAATCAATGCTCTACGGACCTTCCTCATTTAAAACCCTGCTGGGGAAAAGGTCAGGGGGAGAGAGGGGAGAGGGGAAGGGAGGGAGAGAGACAGAGAGAGAAAGAGGGAGCGGGAGGAAGGGGGGGAGAGAGAGGGACAGAGAGAGAGGAGATACAGAGAGATAGATAGAGAAGAGGGAGGAGTGAGTGAGAGAGAGAGAGAGGGGGAGGGCAGAGAGAGAGGGAGAGACAGAGAAAGAGAGAGAGGGAGGCAGAGAGAGAGGGAGAGACAGAGAAAGAGAGAGAGAGGGGGAGGCAGAGAGAGAGGGAGAGACAGAGAAAGAGAGAGAGAGGGGGAGGCAGAGAGAGAGGGAGAGACAGAGAAAGAGCGAGAGGGGGAGGCAGAGAGAGAGGGGGAGGCAGAGAAAGAGAGAGAGAGGGGGAGGCAGAGAGAGAGAGAGAGAGAGAGGGGGAGGCAGAGAAAGAGAGAGAGAGGGGGAGGCAGAGAGAGAGGGAGAGAGGGGGAGGCAGAGAAAGAGAGAGAGAGGGGGAGGCAGAGAGAGAGGGAGAGAGGGGGAGGCAGAGAGAGAGGGAGAGACAGAGAAAGAGAGAGAGAGGGAGAGGCAGAGAGAGAGACAAAGAGAATCACAACTACAGGATCAACCTGGCAACCTGTTACTAATCAGGGCAGTCAAGTGGTTAGGGGGTTTGACTCCCAGCTAAAGGTTCTGGGTTCGATCCCTGATGTCCTCAGTCTACCTGTAGGCAACCCCTAACCCCTACCTGCTCCTTAATGACCTGTCTCTGTACAGTCTAACCCCTACCTGCTCCTTAATGACCTGTCTCTGTACAGTGTAACCCCTACCTGCTCCTTAATGACCTGTCTCTGTACCACCTAACCCCTCCCTGCTCCTTAATGACCTCTAACCCCTACCTGCTCCTTAGTGACCTCTAACCCCTACCTGCTCCTTAGTGACCTCTAACCCCTACCTACTTCTTAATGACCTCTAACCCCTACCTGCTCCTGAGTGACCTCTAACCCCTACCTGCTCCTTAATGACCTCTAACCCCTACCTGCTCCTTAGTGACCTCTAACCCCTACCTGCTCCTTATTGACCTCTAACCCCTACCTGCTCCTTAGTGACCTCTAACCCCTACCTGCTCCTTAATGACGAGGTGGAGGAGCGGGGCCTACCTGGTAGGTGGAGGAGCGGGGCCTACCTGGTGGGTGGAGGAGCGGGGCCTACCTGGTAGGTGGAGGAGCGGGGCCTACCTGGTGGGTGGAGGAGTGGGACCTACCTGGTAGGTGGAGGTGGCGTCGCCGGGGGTGTCTGAGGCCAGGCTGCTGAGCTTCTCCTTCAGCTTGTGGTGCGAGCGGTGGCGGAGGCAGTACACCACGGTGGAGGCCAGCAGCACCGCCACGATGCACAGCATGGACACCACCGTCAGCACCAGGAACTTGGTGGACTCTGCCTGGCTGTACTTGGTGGGGATCTGGTTGATCTGACTGCCCTGGAGGACCACACGATGGAGTTAGTACATCCCAGATCAGAACAAAGCTAACTGTTAATCCCAGGTCAGAACAAAACTATAACATGAATGATTAATCCCTGATGAGAACAGAACGATAACATCAACTGTTGATCCCAGATGAGAACAAAATATACGTTTGGTTAATCCCAAGGGGGAAATGTCAGGTGCAGCAGAAGTACTGGATGAAATACACTTAATTTTTTACACAAATAATATGCAACTACTAAGTTTACTGCATTTAACTGAACAAAATACAAATCTGAGCTTATCTCAGGAGGGAAGGCAGACAAAGAAAGGCTGAAAGGTTTGAGTCCCAAGGCCAGATGATTCAATACGAGGCCTAGGAGTGAAAGGCGAACCCAGAATATAAATGTGAACATTATCGGCGGCGGCGGTAAACACAATCGGCCGTACATGCGCTGCGTTATTGACATGCTAGCGCACCGCGGAGCACCAGAAATCAGTGTTACCAATGAATAATATAGAATTATCCGGCGGTAACGCTGGGGATTGTGATTCAGAGACGAGGTTTCAGAGGGTATTGTGTTTTCAACGGCGTCATCCTCTTAGGGGAGATCTGGGCCACACAAAGGGGTGGGGGAGGGGGGGTATTTAACTCCCGGATTAGGGATTCAATTTCCTGTGCAGCCGCCGGTCGGGGCTGGCCGCTAACGGCGGCAGGTGCGCCTTTCCGGCTAACAGCGAAAACCTATTTAGTTAAAGACAACGTGGTCGACCTTCCACCCCCATGGATAATTTCCTCCGTGGCGACGAGTGTTGTGTGTGTGTGTGTGTGTGACGCCCACCACGTCCTAGCGCCTCACAGCGAGGTCGTCCTCTATTGGGCGCACACACACAGACGCTATCGCAAATCAAATAAAATCCAAAAAAATACAACCCTGAAGGAGGAGCGCGGCAGGGAATATTACTCCTGCGCTAATATCCTGTTTCAAATCAACGTGGTGTTGCAGAACTGGCCTTGGACACCCAGGGCAGCGGAACAGAGAGCAGCCCTGTCCACGGCCACCACCAACGTGCTCATTGAGTCACCGTCAACTGAGAGCTTTTAAAATACTGCAGACATTTCCTGTCAGCGCCGAAGCTAGCGCATCATTCACGGGCTGCTCTGTTTGAAACGCCCTCACGGCCATGAATAAAACAAGCTGTCTTTTCAAAGGTTTGGTAAAATGGTTTGATGTCACATTAGGAGAGCGGGTCGGAAACATATGGGGCCATATTCGTTGTTGGAAAACGAATTTGCATACGAGTGTGTCTGAGCTAAATAAGCATTATGTGCACAAGCGTGCATGTGTGTGTGTGTGTGTTTGTGCGTGTGTGTTTTTGTCCACACGTCTGTGGCAGCACTTCCGCTCGGCAAAGTGCTCCGAGTTCATTGTGTCTACACGACACTACCTAGCGCCTAACACACTGTCTAACCCGCCTCCATCTCCATAACAGACGACACGCCTCGCTGCGTTCAAGCCCTCTCTCGCCACTTCCCACCGCCCCGCCACGCCATCCCGCCGCCACGGGAGCACACGGCCACCAAAACGCTTTTTTCTATTCTTCCTCCTCCTCCTCCTCCTCCTCCTCCTCGTCACGGCCCAGTGCGTGAGGTAAATCGGCAGACGCTTCACTGCCTGATAAACCGACTCGCTTGTTTGAACTAGCGTTTCAGAGCCTGAGAAAGAGAGAAGGGGGGGGGGAAATCGTGTGATTTGGGGGATATTTGGTCCATTGAGCTTTTCATGGGGAGCGGGTGGCGGCATGCAGCTCATCTGAGAGAGAGGCGAACCGGACTGGATAATGGGCCCGCCGAGCTCTACCTGGCTAACCAGCGGCTAACAAAGGACGCCATAATCCCCCTCCTTATTATACACTCGGTAATGATCTGGACCATAATGCCCAGACCAGGAGAGAGAAAGCCATGCCGTCATCTCCGGGGTTCTCCTCGATATAGAATCATCAAAGGGAATCAATAGACGATGAAAAAAAAGAAAACACAACTTTTGACAAAGGGGGAATGATTAGCTATTCTTTTATGCCGTCGTTTCTTTACAACACAAAAAGCCTCTCCCCGGCTACACTATTACGGCGGCGTAGTGCAGCTACTCATCATCCTGCTCCCTAATTTCAGGGCTGCGCATTTCAACCGGAGACGTCTCTTCTCGCCATGAGCCGTATTGTCTCCCAAGATCTGCACTGAAACAATCCTGAGAAGGCTCCATGGAACGGCAGGAAGCCAGTCCCCAGGGGGCAGACAAACACCCCCCCCCCCCCCGGACGAAGTGGTGTCTCTGTGGGGTGGAGGCGGAGGTGGAGGGCATAAGGAGCGGTCCAGCGGGAGAGTCTCGGGTGGAGCGGCGGGCGGAGACAGCGGGGTAGCTGACCTCTCCGGCCCGTCGGTCCTGAGAACCCCCTGGGAGGCACCGCGATTGTTCTGGAATGCTTGTGAGGTTTCAGAGGTTTCCATCGCCCCCCCGCCCCCACACACACCACCACCTACACCCCTTAAACCCCCCCCCCCCCTAGCCTTTCATTCAGCGGTGCTGCAGTGTGTGCTCCCCACCTCATAGTGAGAGCACAATGCCTGGACAGCAGCGCTCCACCGGCTTTGTGGGGCGTACCAATTTGCCGTGGGGGGGGGGGCTAATCCGGCCATGAGAGCGGCTGCATAGTAATGCGGTGGTCCTGAATGGACGCACTGGGCCCGCTGGAGGAGGAGGAGGAGGAGGAGGAGGAGTGGGAACAGTGGAGGAACACCTCGGGAGTGTGAGAACTCCGGAGCCGGATAATATTGTTTCCTCCCTGCTCTTCGTATGTGAGTCATGTGGAGCAGGTTCTCCTTCTGCTCCCTGAGGCCTGGGGTCTCCATGGCCCGCTGTCAGGAGGGGAAGCCATTCTTATCATTTATTGATATTTTTTGGGGGCCATCGCTCTCGGCCGACATCTAACAGGAGTAAACGCAGCTCCTGTCTGACCATAAACTACATTTAAATGACAAGATGAAAAACATTTAAAACAATTGATCACAAGCCCTCCCTTTAATGTTCTCAATTTAGCGCAACATCAAATCCAAAAGGTGATATTGACTACACGATGAGTGTGAACGTAAGGTGGGGATATAATTGATGATCTTTAAAGTGTTTTAAGGCCAATCCAATCCCATCCAAATTGAGGGAGCTATTGAAAATACAAACGACCGTGTGCAAAATATTCACAACACATATTACAAGTTCAGCAAGTCTCACACTTCTCAAACCGTTAGAACAACACCACAGGTACGATTATCAAACTCTAACTAATCAAAGGAATCTATCAAACTCTATCAAATAGTGTCTCTTTGTTATCTTAGTCTTTTCTTAGTATAATGCATCCATCCACTACAACCAAGACCGCTAATTATGTTCCCTGACCTCATGTCCATATTGGTTAACGGGCGGTGTATCACACTGCATGGTAACGTTTGATTGGCTGTGAAATACCTTTATTCAGACATATGCCTTCTGGGCTAATGTCTGAATGTGGGCAGCAAATAGTTGGGTTAATGACACCCAGTGGCGGGTTGAGCTGTTCAATTGAATGAGGTGCAATAAAAAATAGACCGTAAAAATGATGATAAAACATATTTCAATTTTATGGACGTAAAAATATATTTGTATTTTTTTTGTTGGCTTCACTTCTAAAAGTGGGCCGATGACCCGGGAGCGGCCCGCGGCCCGGTGGTTGAGAACCACTGCTGTGGAGAAGGGCCGTGTGATGTGAAGGTGGCAAATATGAATATTGCATCGGAGCATTGGTGAACGGGAGACTTATTACAACGTGAAGAAAACTATTAATAATGCATTAGTGCTGAGTCCCACCAGGCTCTCTTTCTAATCATCCAGTGCCAAACACAGCAGGCCCTCGCTCTTCAAATAACTTCATTTGTCTTTTTACCCTGCAGTTCTCTCATTGTTTTGTCAAATTATCCCATTTTACGGAGAAAGATTGGATCTGGCTCAGCTCCCTCTCCCCCTCTCCCTCTCTCCTCTCTCTCTCTCTCTCTCTCTCTCTCTCTCTCTCTCTCTCTCTCTGGCGGGGGAGAATCCCGCCAGCAGCCTCCATCTGTCCCCCGTCATCGCGGACCAGCGCTAGCCCCCCCCCCAAGCATGTTGAAGTTAGCATGACAGGTCAGACGACAGCAGCCGAACCTGACCGCTGCTCCGTCAAGCGGGCGGGTGGCTGGTTGTCATGGACCAGGGTGGAGGAGCGGGGGAGGAAGAGGGGAGGAGCGGGGGAGGAGCGGGGAGGAGGGGGAGGAGCGGGGGAGGAAGGGGGGAGGAGCGGGAGGAAGGGGAGGAGCGGGGGAGGAAGGGGGGAGGAAGAGGGGAGGAAGAGGGGAGGAGCGGGGGAGGAGCGGGGGAGGAAGGGGGGAGGAAGAGGGGAGGAAGCGGGGGAGGGAAGGGGGGAGGAAGAGGGGAGGAAGGGGGAGGCGGGGGAGGAAGAGGGGAGGAGCGGGGGAGGGAGAGGGGGAGGAGCGGGGGAGGAGCGGGGAGGAGGAGGAGGACGGGGGAGGAAGGGGGGAGGAGCGGGGGAGGAAGGGGGAGTGGTGGGGAGGAAGGAGGAGGAGGAGAGAGTTCATGGTTCAGCGGGTATTTTGTGTGTGTGTGTGTGTGTGTGTGTGTGTGTGTGTGTGTGTGTGTGTGTGTGTGTGTGTGTGTGTGTGTGTGTGTGTGTGTGTGTGTGTGGGAGGGGGTTAGTTCACACTTATTTAAAATGCACTACCGAGGCAGATGCAGGAGAAATGTGCAGTAATTGAAAAGCTAGCAGCGGTTAATGGAGGCTGGGAGGCATGGGGGAGTAGGGGGGAGTGTGAACAATCGCCATTATTTATTACTATCAAACATCCACCAATCAAAGTCCTTGTCCGACCCTATATGCAATTTACTATCAAACATCCACCAATCAAATTCCTTTTCTGACCCTATATGCATATTACTATTTAACATCCAACAATCAAACCTTTGTCTGACCCTCCTATATGCAAATTACTATTAAACCTCCACCAATCAAATGCTTTGTCCGACCCCTATATGCAAATTATTATTAAACCTCCACCAATCAAAATCCTTGTACCTTATCCCTATACCTTTTCCCGCTGTGGACATCCGACCACAGCGTCTATTGTGGTATCCACGGCGACCGGGGACCAGTAATAATGCTCTGTGGTCGACTTCAGTCACATGACAGGTTTCAAATGATATGTAAATAAATGCACGTATTATACATAGTATAATAATGATGTGCACTGCGAACACATAAAAACCACACATCAATCAGGTGAGTTGATGTGTGGAGCAAACACATTTAGTTTGATTCCTCATTTTTTTCCTTTTCTAGTAGCAGTAAAATCGATGAATCGATAATACGATTTTTTTTGGGGTATTTTGGATGGTGTCCAAAGGGGGGTCAGGGTGAGGGCTGTGTGAGAGGGTGAGGGCTGTGTGAGGGGGTGAGGGCTGTGTGAGGGGGTGAGGGCTGTGTGAGGGGGTGAGGGCTGTGTGAGGGGGTGAGGGCTGTGTGAGAGGGTGAGGGCTGTGTGAGGGGGTGAGGGCTGTGTGAGAGGGTGAGGGCTGTGTGAGGGGGTGAGGGCTGTGTGAGGGGGTGAGGGCTGTGTGAGGGGGTGAGGGCTGTGTGAGGGGGTGAGGGCTGTGTGAGAGGGTGAGGGCTGTGTGAGGGGGTGAGGGCTGTGTGAGGGCGTGTGAGGGGACTGTGTGAGGGGGTGAGGGCTGTGTGAGCGGGTGAGGGCTGTGTGAGCGGGTGAGGGCTGTCAGGGTGAGGGCTGTGTGAGCGGGTGAGGGCTGTGTGAGTGGGTGAGGGCTGTCAGGGTGAGGGTTGTGTGAGCGGGTGAGGGCTGTGTGAGCGGGTGAGGGCTGTGTGAGTGGGTGAGGGCTGTGTGAGTGGGTGAGGGCTGTCAGGGGGAGAGCCTCTCTGCTCCATCTGCCCCTGACAGCGGTTGGACTCGCATGTTCATTTCACATCGGGGGACGACGTGATTGGACGTATACGGCGGCTCCTCTCCAGGCGGTGTTTGAGGAATACATTAGCATCGCGGCGCTGCTAGACTGCTCCCCCGCCTCCCCTCCACTCCCCTGCCTCCCCTGCCTCCACTCCCCTGCCTCACCCCCTCCCCCGCCTCCTCTCACCCCCCCCCCACCTCCTCTCACCCCCCTCCCCCACCTCACCCCCCTCCCCCCGCCTCCTCTCACCCCCCTCCCCCACCTCACCCCCCCCCCCCTCCCCCGCCACCCTTTTCTTCCCCTTCAAATTTTTTTGGTGTGGTAAATATTAAACAAGCTCCTAGCTTCAGACAAACAGGTGGGCGGACAGACAGGCAGACAGGCAGACAGACAGGCAGACAGGCAGACAGGTGGGCGGACAGACAGGCAGAAAGACAGACAGACAGACAGGCAGACCCGTGAAGAGGGAGAATCGGTAAAACCTCAATATGAACTAATATAAAAACTACAAAGCAATATTTTGTTAAATGGCTGTATTTAAATGCACAATTACCAGTATTTAAATGTAATGTTGAAATGCTTGGCATTTATAAAAAAAATAAGAAAAGAAAGAATTAGCTCTTTCTATCAGTTTATATTTGTGAATCCATAGGGAGTCTAAAGCGTACCCAGCGTCCAGCGTCAGTACAATAAACCATGAAGAAGGTACTCAACCTAGAGAGAGTTAAACCCATACAGATGGTTAATATGAGAGATTAACCTCTGGTTACTTCTAGTTACTAGTAGCATCTGTAGACACAAGTATATTAAACCCATATGGATGGCTGGTACCAGCGGTTAACCTGCAGTTACTGCCAGCGTCAGTGGAATTAAGAAGCCGGTAGAATGTCGTCCACCCAGAGAGAGGGTTAAACCCTACGGAGGGTTAGTACCAACGGTTAACCTGGAGTCTCTATAGCTGAAGCAGTACAGGCAGGGACAAGGACAGAGTGTGGACGGCTATGGGAGACTAGGAGATTATCTGGGCCCTCGGAGACAAAAGGCAGATGGGGGACGAGCAAGGAAGGGTCCTAGGGAGTGAGGAAGGGTCCTAGGGAGTGAGGAAGGGTCCTAGGGAGCAAGGAAGGGTCATAGAGTGAGGAAGGGTCCTAGGGAGCAAGGAAGGGTCCTAGGGAGCGAGGAAGGGTCTTAGAGAGTGAGGAAAGGGTCCTAGGGAGTGAGGAAGGGTCTTAGAGAGTGCGAGCAAAGGGTCCTAGGGAGCGAGGAAAGGGTCTTAGGGAGTGAGGAAAGGGTCCTAGGGAGCGAGGAAAGGGTCCTAGGGAGTGAGGAAAGGGTTCTAGGGAGTGAGGAAAGGGTTCTAGGGAGCAAGGAAGGGTCCTAGGGAGTGAGGAAGGGTCCTAGGGAGTGAGGAAAGGTCCTAGGGAGTGAGGAAGGGTCCTAGGGAGCGCTGTGACTTGTGATGGGTTGCTAACCTGAAGTAATCTCAAGCCTTGGAAAGGTTCACCACTGACTGAGAAAACACCTCCTGGCAGACACGCACTGGAACACACACACATACGCACTGGAACACACGCACTGGAACACACGCACATACACGCACTGGAACACACACACACACACACACACATACACACACATACACACGCACTGGAACACACGCACACACGCACTGGAACACACACACACACATACACGCACTGGAACACACACACACACACACACACTGGAACACACACACACACACACACACACACACACACACATACGCACTGGAACACATGCACACACACATGCACACGCACTGGAACACACACACACACACACACACACATGCACTGGAACACACGCACTGGAACACACACGCACACACACACGCAACGCACTGGAACACACGCACACACACAACACGCACTGGAACACACGCACACACACATACACGCACTGGAACACACACGCACTGGAACACACGCACACACACATACACGCACTGGAACACACACACGCACTGGAACACACGCACACACACATACACGCACTGGAACACACGCACACACACAGACACGCACTGGAACACACACACAGACACGCACTGGAACACACGCACACACACGCACTGGAACACAAGCACACACACACACGCACTGGAACACACGCACACGCACTGGAACACACGCACACACACACACACACACGCACTGGAACACACGCACTGGAACACACGCACACACACACACGCAGACACGCACTGGAACACACGCACACACACGCAGACACGCACTGGAACACACGCACACACAGACACTTGCACATGCACACACATCACAAGCGTACAACTTTGATCTTAAAACTAAAATACATTGTAAAATATTTGTAATTAATAAAATAATCACATAATATAAAATATTAATATATAGGAATATATAGAATACAAAACTGGATAACACTCAACACTCAAAATAAATCGTCCCCTCCAAAGATACACAACGGTACGACGAATTAAATGACCAAAATAATATTAGTTAAGTTTCCCAATACTTAAGCATCATAACACGGCTTAGGTGTGTTGGATAAAACATAATAAGATTGAGCTGAAAACAATTCAAGTAAAATTAAATTATATTCACCTTTAAAACGTAATTATATATTTCGTTTTTAATTGATTTAATCAATTAATTAATTAATTTGTAAAAAAAAAAAGTGGTGAAGCGCTCGCGTGCTGTCGTGAAGTGTGACGACACCAAACGGAACCGTCACTCGTGTACGTTCCTTAAATCAGTTTGATTCAAATCCCGTTTACGACGCGTGGACAAAATTGTGACATTTTTTTAGCGATTTTAGTTGACCCTGGTATTCGGTACCGGCGGTCGGCGGATCGATAAAAGACAAATATGAAAATACCTGGGGGTCTCTCCAGGTGCGAGGCCTACCGGAGGGGATCCCGGTGATGACGGCGAGGGGACCGGCTGCTTCTACCGGCTCGTCTTATTCCACCGACCTCACCGGGGGGGGAGACGCTCCTCCACCGGGGGGGGGAGACGCTCCTCCACCGGGGGGGGGGGAGACGCTCCTCCACCGGGGGGGGGGAGACGCTCCTCCACCGGGGGGGGGGAGACGCTCCTCCACCGGGGGGAGACGCTCCTCGGGAGGGAGTCCGGTCCGTCGACGACGTCGCTTCGTCCATCGGTCATTAATTTTCTCTCTATCTCTCTCTCTCTCTCTCGCCGCCTAAAGCAACGTGAACCGGTGAACCGTTCTTCCGTCAGTTTCTTCCGTGCGTTATAAAAAAAAAAGGGGGGGGGGGTTCTCCCGGTGCGCAGGAGACCAACCGGGGGAGCGTGATAAACCACCCGGTTCTCGTCCTCCGGTATCTTGGTCACCTCCACGCGGCGTCGCGAGCAGCGGCAGAAGAACCGTGAGGCGGGAAGAAGGTTTTTTTTCTCTCTCTCTCTCTCTCTCTCTCTGTGTGTTTCTACGAGGTGCGGCGCGAGCCCCTCCTTTATAGCGCGCGGCCCTGCGCCGCCTGTCTCGAGCACATGTCACAGCCCCTCCGTTGCCACGGCGACCGATACTCCACATGTTGCCGACGGTGAAAGGAGGGAGGAGGCTCGAGGAGCGGAGCGGAGCTGAGCGCGCGAGGAGAGGTAGTAGAGGAGGCTCAAAGGAGAGAGGAGAGAGAGGGGAGAGGAGAAGAGGAGGCTCAAGGGAGGAGAGGAGAGGAGGAGAGGAGGAGGAGGAGAAGGCTCAAGGAGAGAGGAGAGGAGGAGAGGAGGAGAGAGAGGGGAGAGGAGAAGAGGAGGCTCAAGGAGAGAGGAGAGGAGGAGAGAGAGGGGAGAGGAGAAGAGGAGGCTCAAGGAGAGAGGAGAGGAGGAGAGAGAGGGGAGAGGAGAGAGGAGGCTCAAGGAGAGAGGAGAGGAGAGGAGGAGAGAGAGGAGGAGGAGGAGAGGAGGCTCAAGGAGAGAGGGAGAGGAGGAGAGAGAGGGGAGAGGAGAGAGGAGGCTCCAGGGAGGAGGGAGAGGAGGAGACAGAGGAGAGGAGGAGAAGGCTCCAGGGAGGAGGGAGAGGAGGAGAGAGAGGGAGAGGAGGAGAGGAGGCTCCAAGGAGGAGGAGAGGAGAGGAGGAGAGAGAGGAGGAGAGGAGAGAGGAGGCTCAAGGAGGAGGAGAGGAGAGGAGGAGAGAGAGGAGGAGAGGAGAGAGGAGGCTCAAGGAGAGAGGAGAGGAGAGGAGGAGAGAGAGGAGGAGGAGGAGAGAGGAGGCTCAAAGGAGAGAGGAGAGGAGAGGAGGAGAGGAGAAGAGGAGGCTCAAAGGAGAGGAGAGATAAGAGGGAGGAGAGAGGAGGTGAGGAGAACATAAGATAAAGGAGAGAGGGGAAGAAGAGGAGTAGGAGGAGTAAGATGAAAGAGGAGAGGAGTGGACGAGTGGCGTGTAGCCTTGTCTTTCTAATATTAGACATACTATTATATATATATTAGGCCTATAGAAATACATATACCTAATATATCAACTCCTACTTACTGACGTAAAGCTTTACATCAGAATCCCATCAAAAATCATTCATATGAACCCTCTCTCTCTCTCTCGATAGCATTATTGGTTAGCATGAGCGGATAGCATTATCCGTTAACATGAAGGGATTCAGAGAACCAACAGCTGCACCTTACACCATGGAGGAGGCAGCACTGTGTGTGTGTGTGTGTGTGTGTGTGTGTGTGGGTGGGTGTGGGTGTGGGTGTGGGTATATAGATGTGTGTGCGCGTGTATAGATGTATCTGTGTGTGTATAGATGTGTGTGTGTGTGTGTGTATAGATGTGTGTGTATGTGTGGGTGTGTGAAGATGTATGTGTGTGTATGTGTGTATATATATGTGTGTGCGCGTGTATAGATGCATCTGTGTGTGTGTGTGTATGGATTGTGTGTGTGCGCGCATAAATGTAAAGATGTATGTGTGTGTGTGTGTGTGTGTGTGTGTGATCATGTAGAGGTCTGAAGGAGATTCTGCCTAATGCACATGACAAGGGTCTTACTAGGGGGGGGGGCTCTTCAGTTTATCTTTCTATTCAGACCCCCCCTCCCCCTCCTCCTCCTCCTCCTCCTCACCCCCCCCCCCCCCCCCCCCCCTCCTTTTGTCTCCCTGGCGACAGCTGGAGATGGCAGAGAGCTCCACTCTGCCCTGTGTGTGTGTGTGTATAAGTGTGTGTGTGTCTACAGTGTGTGTGTGTGTATATGTGTGTGTGTGTCTACAGTGTGTGTGTGAGAGAGAGAGAGAGAGAGAGAGAGAGAGAGAGAGAGAGAGAGAGAGAGAGAGAGAGAGAGAGAGAGAGAGTATTGAGGTCTAACAGAGAAGAGAGAGGTAAGAAAGAGAGAGGGGGAGATTTAGGCGCCAATATCCATTTGCAGCAGGATAAAAAAGCAACAGTGTTTTCACCTTTTGTCTTTAAGAGATACTCTCTCTCCCGCTCTGTCTCTCTCCCCCATCTGTATCTCGCTCTCTCTCTTTTTCTCTTCGTCCCCCATCTCTCTCTCGCACTCTCCTCTCTCTTTCTCTTCCTCCTTCCTCCATCTCTCTCTCTCCGGTCTCCCTCTCTATCTCTCCCCCTCCTTCTCCCCCGCTCTCTTTCTCTCATTTATTAATGTATTCGTTAAGTCTACATTTGTAATATTCCGATCAGTAAAATCCCAGTGGTATCTTCCGTAACAGGTTCTCCGCTTTAAGGCCTCCCAGGGGCATGGAACCTGTGGTGGTTCAGCCCCCTGCGGTCACCTGGTACCTGACCCGGGCCCTGCTAACCGCCAGTTCGTAATGAGCTGCCTAAACATGGGCGCTCTGGCACCTCCTGGCCCCCCCGCCAAGCCTCCTTTCAGGGAGTCTCACTGTTAGAGGGAGCACAGGAGGAGGACCGCCATTGGCCGTCGCCTGGATACCGAGCGACAACAACCACGGCGAGGTACCAACGGAAGCTCACCGCCCCGGATCCCTCTCTCCCCTCCTCCCCTCTCTCCTCTCTTACTCCCCTGCCTCTCCATCCCTCTCCCCTCCTCCCTCTCTCCTCTCTACTCCCCCTCCTCTCCTCCTCTCCCCTCCTCCTCCTCTCTCCTCTCTTACTCCCCCTGCCTCTCCTCCCTCTCCCCTCCTCCCCTCTCTCCTCTCTTACTCCCGCTCCTCTCCTCCTCTCTCCCCTCCTCCCCTCTCTCCTCTCTACTCCCCTCCTCTCCCCTCCTCCCCTCTCTTACTCCCCCTGCCTCTCCTCCCTCTCCTCCTCCTCCTCTCTACTCCCCCTGCCTCTCCTCCCTCTCCCCTCTTCCCTCTCTCCTCTCTTACTCCCCTGCCTCTCCTCCTCTTCCCCTCCTCCCTGTCTCCTCTCTTCTCCCTCCGACCCCCTTCCTCTCCCCTCTCTTACTCACCCTGCCTCTCCTCTCTCCTCCCCCTGCCTCTCTATCTCTCCTCCCCTCTCTTACTCCCTTCCCCTCTATCTCTCTCCCTCCTCCCCTCTCTCCTCCCTTACTCCCCCTACCTCTCCTCCTCTCTCCCCTCCTTGTCTCTCCTTCCTTCTTACTCCCCCTGCCTCTCCGTCTCTCTCCCACCTGTCTCTCCTCTCTTTCTTACTCCCCTGCCTCTCCTCTCTCCTCTCCTTCTCTCCCCTCCTCTCCATCTCTCTCCCCCCTTGTCTCTCCTCTCCTTTCTTACTCCCCCTGCCTCTCCATCTCTCTCCCCCCTTGTCTCTCCTCTCCTTCTTACTCCCCCTGCCTCTCCATCTCTCTCCCCCCTTGTCTCTCCTCTCCTTTCTTACTCCCCTGCCTCTCCATCTCTCTCCCCCCTTGTCTCTCCTCTCCTTTCTTACTCCCCTGCCTCTCCATCTCTCTCCCTCCTGTCTCTCCTCTCCTTTCTTACTCCCCCTGCCTCTCCATCTCTCTCCCCCCCTTGTCTCTCCTCTCCTTTCTACTCCCCTGCCTCTCCATCTCTCTCCCCCCCTTGTCTCTCCTCTCCTTTCTTACTCCCCTTGCCTCTCCATCTCCCTCCCCTTCCTGTTTCCCCTCTTCCTCACCCCTCTCTTTCTCTCCCTCTTGTTTTCCTCTGAAATGACGGGTCATTCAGAACACAACCACCATAACGACGTCCATTGTACACCGTTCAGAATATTCTGGATTCCTGTTGGACCCCCCGTGTCTTGTGGAATGTCCCCCTGTACAAAAGGTCCATCATGTGTATGATAGGGTGGCCCCCGGGGGGCTCTGGGGCCCAGGACACACAGCTCCTCAGAGTACAGTACCACCCAACATCTGCACTGAGGAGACACCATTCAGCTGTATCCAGAGGGACTGACTTCAGATACATGCCTCTAATAGGGGTTAGGGGACATCTTGCTCTAGGACCCTAGAGGTAGGGGTTAGGAGACATCTTGCTCTAGGACCCTAGAGGAAGGGGTTAGGAGACATCTTGCTCTAGGACCCTAGAGGAAGGGGTTAGGAGACATCAGGCTCTAGGAGGCTACAGGTAGGGGTTAGGGGACATCTTGCTCTAGGACCCTAGAGGTAGGGGTTAGGAGACATCGTGCTCTAGGACCCTAGAGGTAGGGGTTAGGGGACATCTTGCTCTAGGACCCTAGAGGTAGGGGTTAGGAGACATCTTGCTCTAGGACCCTAGAGGTAGGGGTTAGGAGACATCTTGCTCTAGGAGGCTACAGGTAGGGGTTAGGAGACATCTTGCTCTAGGACCCTAGAGGTAGGGGTTAGGAGACATCTGGCTCTAGGATGCTACAGGTAGGGGTTAGGAGACATCTGGCTCTAGGATGCTACAGGTAGGGGTTAGGAGACATCTTGCTCTAGGACCCTACAGGTACAGGTTAGTGTGGTGTGTGTGTGGTTGGTGGCTGGTTGAAGCAGCCTCACCTGGCCTGAGTTAGACTGATTGGCTGGTGAGGCTGCACACCTGTGGGTCATTATTAATCAAAGCCCACAGGTTAAAGCAGCCACCACACACACACACACACTAGAGGAGAGAGCTCTAGCATGTACCATCTGCCAAAATTATTCAACTTTAACTACAGCTACAACTACCGCTATAGCTGAACCTACAATTTATTGCTAGAGAGTTTCAGCTGTAGTTTCAGCTGTAGTTTCAGCTGTAGTTGTAGCTGTAGTTGAAGTAGGAGTTTCAGCTATAGCCGTAGCTGTAGCCGTAGCTACAGTCACGCCATCAACAGCAGCTTCAGTATCAGTGTTTCTCTGTGGAGTCGCGGCGCTAACAGGAGCTAACATCTTGCAGCGCCGCGAGGCCCGCAACCACTGCAGAATATTAACCACATGTGACCTGTGGGGGCGGGGTTACTGAACGGCGGGCGGCGGTTCGGAGGCCGATGATTCGTCTTCATCGCCATTTAGCCGCCATTCATCAAAGTCATGTCTTGTTTTTCCAAACGTGGACAAATCAGGGGCTGAGTTCACGGTTCCTACGACGAGGAGGGAGAGGAAAACCTGCATAATTATTCAACATTAGCAGCACCCTGGTGGACCAGACCCATGTCATCACCATGACAACGACCCCCCCCCCCCTCCCACCCACGCCCATCAAATACCCGGGTCTCGGAGGACGTGACTCAAAATGGCCGCTGGCTGTTTCTCCAGTATAAACACATCTCTGCTACATTTCACATTTAGAGAGCAAAGCAACACACTTCTTCAGCGGGGCTGTGAGCTAACAGCAGAATTGATCTGTTAGCCATCAGAATATTATAAATATTGTATAGAATACTGATACAATCAGAACCATGTTGACGGATGTAGCGCCAGCTAGGAATATTAGTCTCATTCCAGTGCCATGGTTTCCTGTAAAAAAACAGTGAACGAGGTATTGTTACTTACAAACGTAACACTTGCTCCCTCTACTACATCTAGATTCTGTTTTTTTATTTAAAATCTGTATTGGTGTTTGGCCTTCTGAAATACCTATTATACAGTAAACATTAATACTTGTTAATATTCCATCATACCCATCGTGGTTGGACAAACAACTTTCCTGACGATGTTGGATTGGTGGCTTTTCCTGGCTAACCCCATTTTAGGGTTTTGTCAGTTCCTCCTTCCTCCATAAACAACTGCTAATGCTAATGAGCCCTAGAAAACTGGTGCTACATGACCAGAGACCAACAGTTGAAACAACAGCCCTAGAGAACTGGTGCTACATGTCCAGAGAACAACAGTTGGAACCACAGCCCTAGAGAACTGCTGCTACATGACCAGAGAACAACAGTTGGAACCACAGCCCTAGAGAACTGGTGCTACATGACCAGAGAACAACAGTTGGAACAACAGCCCTAGAGAACTGGTGCTACATGACCAGAGAACAACAGTTGAAACAACAGCCCTAGAGAACTGGTGCTACATGACCAGAGAACAACAGTTGGAACCACAGCCCTAGAGAACTGGTGCTACATGACCAGAGAACAACAGTTGGAACAACAGCCCTAGAGAACTGGTGCTACATGACCAGAGAACAACAGTTGGAACAACAGCCCTAGAGTCCGAGAACTAATTTGCTAAACTGAATGCTGGTTAAATGGAGGGTAATTGATCAATGTTCATTTTCATCTACTACCCACATTGTAATGGTCCAACGCTGGTGGACAACCAGTCCCTCTCCCCGTTGATGTGTGTGGTGTGTCTCCAGCCCAACCTCCTAAACATCCTCAGTACTGTGTGTACACATCATCTTGTCCCCGGACGTCCCTCACTAACCTGTGGCTCCCTCAGCCCCACACCCCAGGCAGCACTCACTGAATCTCACATGTCCTTTTGGAAAATGACAAACCCAAAAGATCTATCAGCATTCAATCATTTCAAAGATCACATGTTTATCTCTTCTTTTGTCCTCCGTTAAATAAGGGAGGGAGGGAGCGAGAGAGAGAGAGAGAGTGAGAGGGGAGGAGAGAGAGAGAGAGAGAACCTGCTCTGGCCACAACAACCATTTCTTTCCGCGAGCATTCATCAGCTGATGAGAGCTGCCAAGGTCAGGCCTCCGGGAGATTGAGAGATCGAAAACATTATTTGGGCGTAAAGCTGTTTACCTGGAAAGAGAAAACCCTCCTCCTTCCCCTCCTGGTCACTGCCACGTCCCCATCCGCCAGCAGGGCCCAACAGGACCAGATCAACATATCTTCAATCTGTTCCGATTATTATTTACTTGCCTTTGAATTTAGTGATTTACTTTAATTTAATTTAATTTACTTACTTTTTTTCAATATTGTACCTATAATCATATATTATTATAATTACCCACATTTACAGCAACCACAATAAACATTATGCTACGATACTTCATACAATTATACAATACTACAAACCTAACGCAGTACTACTACAGAGTACTGTGTACTCCTAATGCAGTACTACTACAGAGTACTGTGTACTCCTAATGCAGTACTACTACAGAGTACTATGTACTCCTAATGCAGTACTACTACAGAGTACTGTGTACTCCTAATGCAGTACTACTACAGAGTACTGTGTACTCCTAATGCTGTACTACTACAGAGTACTGTGTACTCCTAATGCTGTACTACTACAGAGTACTGTGTACTCCTAATGCTGTACTACTACAGAGTACTGTGTACTGCGTGTCGAGTGTCCCTGCGTCTGTTGGTAATCCTTCAGCTGAATACCCAGAAGCCCCTCACTAGCCCGTAACCTAGCAACAGCCTGCCGCTTGATTGTCACCCGGCGCAGGGTTGCCAGATCTCACCGGAAAATCAGGACAGACTGAAGTACAGATTGAAGGACAGACTGAAGGACAGACTGAAGGACAGACTGTAGGACAGGGTGTAGGACAGGGTGTAGAAGAGAGTTTAGAAAATACTGTAGGATAGACTGAAGGACAGATTGTGGGACAGACTGAAGGACAGACTGAAGGACAGACTGTATGAAAGACTGAAAGACAATCAGAAGGACAGACTGTATGAAATACTGTGGGACAGACTGAAAGACAGACGTGGACAGACTGAAGGACAGACTGTAGGAGACTGAAGGACAGACTGAAGGACAGACCGTAGGACAGACTAAAGGACAGACTGAAGGACAGACTGTAGGAAAGACTGAAGGACAGACTGAAGGACAGACCGTAGGACAGACTGAAGGACAGACTGAAGGACAGACCGTAGGACAGACTAAAGGACAGACTGAAGGACATACTAAAGGACAGACAGAAGGACAGACTGAAGGACAGACTGAAGGAAAGACAAAGGACAGACTGAAGGACAGACTGAAGGACAGACTGTAGGACAGGTGTAGGACAGGGTGTAGAACAGGGTTAGAAAAGACTGTAGGCTAGACTGAAAGACAGACTAAAGGACAGACTATTCTTTACAGTACTATTCTTTGTATAATGAGTACTATGAGTAGTATTCTCTGCCATGAGTACTATTCTCTGTAGATAATGAGTACTATGAGTACTATTCTTTGTATAATGAGTACTATGAGTAGTATTCTCTGCCATGAGTACTATTCTCTGTAGATAATGAGTACTATGAGTACTATTCTTTGTATAATGAGCACTATGAGTAGTATTCTCTGTCTGTTCTCTGTAGATAATGAGTACTATTCTCTGTAGATAATGAGTACTATTCTCTGTAGATAATGAGTACTATTCTCTGTAGATAATGAGTACTATTCTCTGTAGATAATAAGTACTATGAGAACTATTCTCTGTAGATAATTAGTACTATGAGTACTATTCTTTGTATATAATGAGTACTATGAGTAGTATTTATTCCCGCCCACACCAGCTTTTAAACCTAATCGCTACGGCGACCAGCATCACCGACGCCCCTCTCCGGGGACCGGGTTATTCTGGGATGCCATCGCCGCGGTAATAACAGGGGGGGTGGGGGATGACATGTCTCTACCCACCCAGGGTGCACCCCCCTCCTACACACACACACACACACACACACACACACCTGCTGAGAGACATGGGGGGGCGTGGTGTGTGGGTGTGTGTGTGTGTGTGTGTGTGTGTGTGTGTGTGTACCTGTGTCGGATGTTAAACTGTTAGTGTATGCAACAAAACACACACACACACACATCACTAGCTGATGGCTTTATCTGAAACAACTTAAAGTGAATTCAGATCCAGGTCATTAAGGAGCAGGTAGGGGTTAGACAGTACAGAGACGGGTCATTAAGGAGCAGGTAGGGGTTAGACAGTACAGAGACAGGTCATTAAGGAGCAGGTAGGGGTTAGACAGTACAGAGACAGGTCATTAAGGAGCAGGTAGGGGTTAGACAGTACAGAGACAGGTCATTAAGGAGCAGGTAGGGGTTAGACAGTACAGAGACAGGTCATTAAGGAGCAGGTAGGGGTTAGACGGTACAGAGACGGGTCATTAAGGAGCAGGTAGGGGTTAGACAGTACAGAGACAGGTCATTAAGGAGCAGGTAGGGGTTAGACAGTACAGAGACAGGTCATTAAGGAGCAGGTAGGGGTTAGACGGTACAGAGACAGGTCATTAAGGAGCAGGTAGGGGTTAGACAGTACAGAGACTGGTCATTAAGGAGCAGGTAGGGGTTAGACAGTACAGAGACAGGTCATTAAGGAGCAGGTAGGGGTTAGACGGTACAGAGACAGGTCATTAAGGACAAACAGACAAAGAAGCAGGGAATAAATACAGACATACATACATATATATATATAAATACATATACATATACATATATATACATATATATATATATATATATATATATAATATTGTTTGAAGACCTTGAGTTGAGTGTCTAGCCCCCACCAGAGCTCCAGTGGTTTCCCAGCATGCAGTTGGCCTTGCCCCACTGTACAGGGCATTAGCATATCAAAGGTGTTTGTTAACAGCCTCCTTCACACACACACACAGACACACACACACACACACACACATACACACACAGACACACACAAACACACACAAACACAGCCTCTTGATTACATCGGGCCTTTGTACTGTAGCACATACACACACAGACACACACACACACACACCCAGGTGAATTAGCATCACAATGTGTGTGTGTGTGTGTTTGTGTTTTACAAAGCATGCACATGGCAGACCTATGATACTATTCTATTGAATATCTTTCATAAAATCTTCAAAATGTTACTCTATTTAATTATATTATCTTTCAAATATGACTATTTATTAATATTATCTCTTGAATATTATTGGCTTTGAAATATGAATATATTTAATAAGGTTATCATCTATTTTATTATTATATTATCTATATATTATCTTCAAATATTGTCGTTAAAATATTTCTCTATTTTATAATATCATTAATAATCATATTGCTCTATTTCATAAAAATAACAATTAACATGTATCTCTAATATTGTTTAATATTGCCTCCACTACCTGGAGCAAGGCACTAACACGGCCAGGGTTAGGGGTTCAATTCCCTGGCCAGCCTCACAGCTGGGCACTAACCCTGGCATCCCCAAGACACTGGAGACCAACTAACAAATACAATTGACTTGTTGAAGGTTCAACTCCCGGAGAAGGTCATTGTGATGAGCAAGGCACTGTGTGCTTTGGCTGAAGGTGAGATTAGATGAGATATGTTTGATTAGTCCCAGGTTCAAAGTAACCATAACCATAACTAACTCCAACTATAACTAAATCCAACATAATCATAATCCAACCATAACTGAAGCCAATCCAGCCAGGTAGTGGGCATGAGGAAGCCCTATCTTCCTCTCTCTATCTCTCCATCTTTCTTCCTCTCATCTGCCTCTTTATCTCCTCCGCCACACCTCTCTCCCCCTCGCTCTCCCCCTCTCCTCCCTCTCTCTCTCCCCTCGCTCTCCCCCTCTCCCTCCCTCTCTCTCCCCCTCGCTCTCCCCCCTCTCCCGCACTCTCTCTCCCTCTCTAATCCATCTCTCTTTCTCTCTAATTGCCTCCTGTTTTCAGCAAAGTATTGATCGCCCTCAATTGATACCCCATCATTCACATCTCTCTCTCTCTCTCTCTCTCTCTCTCTCTACTCCTCTCTCTCTCTCTCTCTCTCTCTCTCTCTCCTCTCTCCTCTCTCTCTCTCCCTCTCTCTCTCTCTCTCTCTCTCACTGACAGAGACTAAGAGACTGAGAGAGGAAGAGAGAGAGAGTGTTGTGATTGGCTGAGAGAGGTAGAGGGTTGTGGTTGACAAAGAGGTAGGGTGTTGTGATTGGCTGAGAGGGGGAGTGTTGTGATTGGCTGACTCACCTCAGCGACCCCGGCCTCCAGGATGGTGAGCTTGGCTTCCTTCTCCAGAGCGGCCCGCTGGTGGACTGGAGGGTTAGAGGTCAGACCGTCAAATACACACATATATATATATATATATATTTAAAAAAATATATATATTTATATATATATATATATACACACACGCTATATACATTTGAACACACACCTCTGACTGAGGCCAGGTGAGGCTGCTTCAACCAGACTCTAATCAGTCTGACTGAGGCCAGGTGAGGCTGCTTCAACCAGACTCTAATCAGTCTGACTGAGGCCAGGTGAGGCTGCTTTAACTGGACACCAGCCACACACACTCCACAAAGGCGATTACCCAGAATCCCCGGGAATAAAAACACACAAACAGGAAACATGAAAGCTCACGACAGGAAACTGCAGACCCTTGCTGCTCCAACTAATTACCCAGCATGCATTTGGACCGGACCGCCGCCGCCGCCACTTCGTTTGTAGCGCGCAGCACGGCTCCGCCCGCCACACACGCACGCACGCACGCACGCACGCACGCACGCACACACACACACACACACACACACACACACACACACACACACACACACACACACACACACACACACACACACACACACACACACACACACACACACACACACACACACACACACACACACAAGGAAGTGACACGAGCGTTGAAAGGAAACACTAGCGGTGTTTCATCAACCCTTCCTTTCCTCTCGTTTGGAATATTGCTCTGAACATTTCACTGAATATTTCATCAGATTTCCAGTGCAGCCGTCAGACGTTGAGACACGCCGGGAATTAAACAAACGCAGGAGAAGAGAAACGGCAGCAGCAGTAAATGAAAGGTGGAGAAAGGACCCTGAGGGGGGGGGGGGGGGCGGGGGCTGTCTGTTTCTCCCTCCAAAACGCAGGGAGGCGTTTCATTGGTCAGCTGTCCCCGTCCTGAGCTTCATGTTAGCTGAACGTATGGGCAGACCCGTCAGCAGCCCATCTCTCACCGCTGACAAAAGAGAGAGAGAGAGAGAGAGAGAGAGAGAGAGAGAGAGAGAGAGAGAGAGAGAGAGAGAGAGAGAGAGAGAGAGAGAGAGAGCCGGGGTTCTGGGGTCCCGCTCTGCAGAACCCCACCCCTCCTCCCCCTCCCCCTCCCCCTCCTCCTCCTCCATCACCTCCACCCCCCTCCCCCTCCTCCTCCTCCATCACCTCCACCCCCCTCCTCCTCCTCCATCACCTCCACCCCCCCCGCTGCGTCTCAGCGCTGAATAATGAGGAAAAAACCGCCCGCCATCCTTTAAGACCAAACAAAACAAGGAAAGCGGGGAGGAGGAGGAGGGAGGGGGGGAACGCCACGGGCCCATCGCCATAGCGACGCAGCACTGGGACGTAATGCCATTAGTGGGTGGTGGTGGGGTCCCTGGGGAATGGAAATATACAGCAGGGTGTTTTTATTAAGACCTGAACACCAAGACACCAAGACCACCATGTGTGTGTGTGTGTGTGTGTGTGTGTGTGTGTGTGTGTGTGTGTGTGTATATATACTATATGTAATCTAATTCCTGATATGAACCCTGAGGTTCCTGGTGGGGGAGCGAGGGGGAGAGGGGGGAGAAGGGGGGGAGAGAGGGAGAGAGGGGGCGAGAGGGGAGACAGGGGGGGAGAGAGAGAGGAGAGAAGGAGAGGGAGAGAGAGGGGGAGACGGGGGGGAGAGGGAGGGAGGGGGGAGAGGGGGAGAGAGTGGGAGAGAGGGGGGAGGGGGGAGGGGGGGGAGGAGAGGGGGGGAGGAGAGGGGGGAGAGGAGGAGGTTATGATGCACTACTTTGCCGGGGGGGAATCCAACACACAACTCATATTATCAAATTAACTACCCCACCACTGTGTGTGTGTGTGTGTGTGTGTGTGTGTGTGTGTGTGTGTGTGTGTGTGTGTGTGTGTGGGTGTGTGTGTGTGTGTGTTTGAGTTGAGCTGAAGACAACATATGAAAGGTAGGGGGGAGAAAGGTAGAGAGAGAGAGAGAGAGAGAACATGGTGATAACATGATAACATGGTGATACATGATAACATGGTGATACATGATAACATGGTGATACATGGTGATATATGATAACATGGTGATACATGATAACATGGGGATACATGATAACATGGGGATACATGATAACATGGTGATACATGATAACATGGTGATATATGATAACATGGTGATACATGATAACATGGTGATACATGGTGATATATGATAACATGGTGATACATGATAACATGGTGATACATGATAACATGGTGATACATGGTGATACATGATAACATGGTGATACATGATAACATGGTGATACATGGTGATACATGATAACATGGTGATATATGATAACATGGTGATACATGGTGGTACATGATACATGGTGATATATGATAACATGGTGATACATGATAACATGGTGATATATGATAACACGGTGATACATGGTGATACATGATAATATGGTGATACATGATAACATGGTGATACATGATAACATGGTGATACATGATAACATGGTGATATATGATAACATGGTGATACATGATAACATGGTGATACATGGTGATACATGATAACATGGTGATACATGATAACATGGTGATACATGATAACATGGTGATACATGATAACATGGTGATACATGGTGATACATGATAACATGGTGATACATGATAACATGGTGATACATGATAACATGGTGATACATGGTGATACATGATAACATGGTGATACATGATAACATGGTGATATATGATAACATGGTGATACATGGTGGTACATGATAACATGGTGATATATGATAACATGGTGATACATGGTGATACATGATACATGGTGATATATGATAACATGGTGATACATGATAACATGGTGATACATGATAACATGGTGATACATGATAACATGGTGATACATGATAACATGGTGATACATGGTGATACATGATAACATGGTGATACATGATAACATGGTGATACATGATAACATGGTGATACATGGTGATACATGATAACATGGTGATACATGATAACATGGTGATACATGGTGATACATGATAACATGGTGATACATGATAACATGGTGATACATGGTGATACATGATAACATGGTGATACATGATAACATGGTGATATATGATAACATGGTGATACATGGTGGTACATGATACATGGTGATATATGATAACATGGTGATACATGATAACATGGTGATACATGGTGATACATGATAACATGGTGATACATGATAACATGGTGATATATGATAACATGGTGATACATGGTGGTACATGATACATGGTGATATATGATAACATGGTGATACATGATAACATGGTGATATATGATAACACGGTGATACATGGTGATACATGATAACATGGTGATACATGATAACATGGTGATACATGATAACATGGTGATACATGATAACATGGTGATACATGATAACATGGTGATACATGGTGATACATGATAACATGGTGATACATGATAACATGGTGATATATGATAACATGGTGATACATGATAACATGGTGATACATGATAACATGGTGATACATGATAACATGGTGATACATGGTGATACATGATAACATGGTGATACATGATAACATGGTGATACATGATAACATGGTGATACATGGTGATACATGATAACATGGTGATACATGATAACATGGTGATATATGATAACATGGTGATACATGATAACATGGTGATACATGGTGATATATGATAACATGGTGATACATGATAACATGGTGATACATGGTGATACATGATAACATGGTGATACATGATAACATGGTGATACATGGTGATACATGATAACATGGTGATACATGATAACATGGTGATACATGGTGATACATGATAACATGGTGATACATGATAACATGGTGATATATGATAACATGGTGATACATGGTGGTACATGATACATGGTGATATATGATAACATGGTGATACATGATAACATGGTGATATATGATAACACGGTGATACATGGTGATACATGATAACATGGTGATACATGATAACATGGTGATACATGGTGATACATGATAACATGGTGATACATGATAACATGGTGATACATGATAACATGGTGATACATGGTGATACATGATAACATGGTGATACATGATAACATGGTGATACATGATAACATGGTGATATATGATAACATGGTGATACATGGTGGTACATGATAACATGGTGATACATGATAACATGGTGATACATGGTGGTACATGATAACATGGTGATACATGATAACATGGTGATACATGGTGGTACATGATAACATGGTGATACATGATAACATGGTGATACATGGTGGTACATGATAACATGGTGATATATGATAACATGGTGATACATGGTGATACATGATAACATGGTGATACATGATAACATGGTGATACATGATAACATGGTGATACATGATAACATGGTGATACATGATAACATGGTGATACATGGTGATACATGATAACATGGTGATATATGATAACATGGTGATACATGATAACATGGTGATACATGATAACATGGTGATACATGATAACATGGTGATACATGATAACATGGTGATATATGATAACATGGTGATACATGGTGGTACATGATACATGGTGATACATGATAACATGGTGATATATGATAACATGGTGATACATGGTGATACATGATAACATGGTGATATATGATAACATGGTGATACATGATAACATGGTGATACATGGTGATATATGATAACATGGTGATACATGATAACATGGTGATACATGGTGATACATGATAACATGGTGATATATGATAACATGGTGATACATGATAACATGGTGATACATGGTGATACATGATAACATGGTGATACATGATAACATGGTGATACATGGTGATACATGATAACATGGTGATACATGATAACACAACAACATGGCAGTATAGCTGTTTGGCTAATTCATGGGAGGATATTTCATTTGGAGTTTATTTTATTTTCTTTGATTTTGATTGGCTAAAAGTATGCATGCAGAGAGTGATTGGCTTAGATAGAAATGGGGGCGGGCTTAATGAACGTAATCTGGGTGGTAGGGGAACGGAATGACAGTTATAGAGTGATATGGGAGTTGGTAAGTTGAGCTCTGAATGATTGTGTATTTTGTTAATCTTTTCTGTTAGTTCGTTCACTGTTGATTATTTACATGTACTAATAGATCGATGTGTTTTGTCAGTTTTACAATCTGTTAATGAAGGGAGAAAAACCAAAACGAATTGTGTCAAGTCTCATCATTCCACCCGAACTGCCGGAGTAAGCAGAAGATCTTCACCCATTCAGCTAGCTAGAGGGAGAGCTGAACAATTGTAAAACACCCGCTGACGACCAGCCTGAAGAGGACGGACCGTCAGCTAGCTAAGAAGAACAAACACGGTTGGACGCAACAGGAGCTCCGGGAGGACAAGGACCCATTCACCGGAGGCGAGAGCAAGCTAAAACCTGGTCAGGTTAGTGACGCAGCCGCCAGCCGGCAACAGAGCCGTGGAGCCCGCAACTGTAGCTAACTAGCTACCTGCTAGCTAGCGTAGCATTAGCCAACTAAGCTAGCGTTAGCTCTGTTGTCGCAATAGCACAACAGGCGCGCGGTAGGGCTTATAGTACTCAAAGCTACAGCTAGCTAGGCAGGTAAGGAGTGTAAGAATCCGCAGCTAGCTTCAGCTAGCTAGCCCAACTGCAAGAATCCACAGCTAGCTTCAGCTAGCTAGCCCAACTGTAAGAATCCACAGCTAACTAAGCTAACCTACAAGACCCACCAAGAAAGGAATTGTGAGCTAATAGCAGCTATTCAGAGAGCTACCCACACCCAGCACTCATTCTCTGTGACTCTATTGACTGTTTGCATTAAAATAGGTTTGTGTGTACCTGGGTATTAAGTCGTCGGGGGGAGGAAAATCCTCTCCCACTTTATTATTTTATTTTAGCAGTATCCCTGGGAGGACCCCACGGTGAACCTGGTTCCGCTGCCGAAGACTAGGTAAGGAAGTGCAGGGACCAGTGCAAATCAGCTCAGGGAGTCAGAGAGGGCTGAAGATATAAGATAGAAAGACGAAACAGGTACACACAGTTTATTTCTGAGTCACAGGCAAAATGGAGGCACTGAAGATTGAAAGGGAAAAATTGGCAGTCACTTTTGAGAGAGGATATCGCCATATCATCAGGTCAGTGGCATTAATGGGCGAAAATGACATGAAACGCGAGTGGATGGCGCTCCTGTCAAACGCGAAAGACCTAAACTCTGCAAACGACAATTATGAGGTAGGTTTGCGGGCCAAAGCAAGTCAGGAACCTGAGGCAGGTAACAGTCAGCTTCTTCAAGACATCACCAATGCCGCTGAGGAAAGCGCTCAGAAGGTTGAACAGGTCGGTCACGTCATAAAGGCCAACATGTGGACAAGGTTCGCGGAAATCAAACTTTCATCCGCAATTAGACGAGCAGAACGGAGTCACGAAGGCGCGAAGAGGATCAGTCTAGAAGAGGCAACCCATGACATTTGTAAAGAACGAAGCACACTCACAGAGAACCTCATCATCAAAGCGCGAAGTCTGTTATCAAGCTGGGAGGAGTGGATCCCTGTAGTTGAGGCGTGCAGCACGAGAAAGTCGCTAGAGGAGCTGGAGGACAAAAGGGATGAACTTTGGGAAAAGTGTGTGACTGAGTTTGGAAGAATTGAGAAGAAAAATACTGACAAAATGGCCGACAAGGCCGCCGCAGCAAAGCAAATAGCCACCGACGCTCTCGCCGAAGATGAGAGGAAAAGGGCAGACGCTCTCACCAAAGAAGAGGCCAAAGATCGAACGACAGATAAAGAAAACAAAGAAGCTATTGCCAAGCTGGAAAGGAAAGCCGCTGAGGCAAGACTGAGGTCAGCTGATAGCGTGGCCGAGTTTGAGAAAGAGACAGCGAAAGTGAAATTGGAGGCCGAAGGAGAGATCGCTGATGCAAGGCAGAAGGCGGCCGTGATTGAGTTGAAGGCAGCAGAAATAGCCGCTCAAGAGCGCGCCAAGCTACTGGAGGCTCAGTGGGAGGCATGGGAACAAGCCCGGGAGGCAGGGCTGGAGAGCGCCACATCTGGAGGCAACCGCACTGGGGCCATCTCCAGGATCAAACTCCCTCCAACAAGGCTTCCCGTGTTCAGCGGGTGTATGAGAGATTTTCATCGCTGGCGGAAAGATTGGGAAAGCCTGCAGCGGCAGGGAGACCCATCGGGGTCGCCAGAGGTGAAGAAACTCCACCTCCTCGAGAGCATAGACCGAAAGGTTTTCGAGGAGCTCAAACTCTCGAGCTACCGCTCAGCGGAAGACGTATTCAAAGCCTTGGAGAATCGGTTTGGAGACAAGGCAACCATCGCGCTGCAAATTATTGAGGAATTGGAAAGAATACCGGCGGTAAAAGGAAACCAGCCGAGGAAAGCGATCGACCTTATTCAGGCAGTGGAAAGAGCCCTCATGGACCTGACAGACTTAGGAGAAGTGGGCGCTATGAAGAACCCACTTGTACTTAAAGCCATCGAGAGCAAACTGCCAGATCGTGTGCAGGAAGGCTGGATTACCTTTGTAACCGAACCCGAAAACCAAATCACCCCAGACAAGCAATTCGATGCTCTTCTTCTGTTTCTGAAAAGGCAGGAAGTAATCCTCGAAAGGATGGCGCGAGTCCGAGGCTCCACAGAAACCTCTGAAAGAGCACCAGAGAAGCCAGTCAGATGGGAGAAGAAGGCGTTCACAAGGGCCACGGAAAAAGACTCACCGGTAAATAAAGAAGAAGAGGAACATCAAGGTGAGACCAGAGTCACGGGCAGGAGCTCGGAAAGAAGAGAAGAGTGTGACATCTGTGGAAGCGATCAGCACGGTGGCAAAATATTCTTCTGCCGAAAGTTCAAGAGTCTCAGTCTGGCAGAGAAACGAGCCATAGCAAAGCAAAGCAAAGCCTGTCAGAAATGTTTGGGCATGCACGGCGCCGACGGAGAGTGTAGTAACCGGTACCTGTGCAGAACGTGTAAGCAGAATGAAGGAGGAGCGAGTCATCACTACCTTCTGTGTCCCAAGTGGAGTGAGGGAAAGAAGACAGGGCCAGGGCTCTCTGATAAGCAGCGGGAAGTCCTGGACTCTTTGGGGCTCAACCCTGAACAGGAAAAGAGGGTGAAGGACGCATTCACCAGTAAGGCTTCGATGACGCTGAGCACGGGCGCAGAAGGCGGAAGTCTCTTCGCGGAGAATGGGCCAGAGGAACATCCAGTACTAATGATGATATTGACAGTCAAAACAGAAGCAGGTCATGCCCTGGGAACCCTCATAGACCTCGCCTCCGACACAAATTATATCACCAACCGGGCCGCCGATCGGCTCCAACTGGAGCGGAGGCAAGTAACACTGACTGTGCATGGGGTCGGTGGAATGAAGGTCAAGGTCAAGACTAACAAGTACCTGCTAAAGGTCAGGGCGTGGAGCAACAACAGATGGAGTCCCCACGAGATGGTATGCTACGGGCTCGACACGATCGCTCGTGCAGACAAGGTCATCAGTCCAGAGCGACTCTGTAAGTTCTTCCCTGGGGTCGAGAAGAAAGAGCTGGTCCGACCTGAGGAAATCGAGCTCTTGATCAGCCACCGAGAGGGACGACTCGCTCCACGGTGGATAAGAAGGACGGGAGACTTAGTGCTGTGGGACGGGCCTCTGGGGAAGACCGTGGGAGGAACGCACCCAGACCTGTTTGAAAGTTGGGAAAGATCCGCACACAACTCCCAGACGCACTTTGCGCGTTCTCTGAGAACGGAGGCAGTAAGATTTGAGGAGATCCCCTGCAAGACGCCCAGCGCCAAAGAAGAGGATGGAGACCAGAAGCCGCAAGGTCATGAAAAGACCGGGAGAACAGCTGCAAGCAGCAAAGAGGTCCTCGAGTGGTGGAGCTGGGATAGCATCGGCGCCGCGTGCGAGCCAAAATGCGGAGGGTGTCGCTGCGGAAATTGTCAGCCGGGCGGGAAAGAGATGACTCTCGCAGAGGAAAAGGAGGTCGAAATCATCAAAAAGGGCTTGACTTACGTAATGTCTGATGACCACAGCGACCTGCCGCACTGGGACACAGAGTACCCGTGGACTGAGGACCCCAGCTCGCTCCCGAACAACAGAGGAGCGGTAGAGGCTACATTCCGGAGGACCGAGAAGCGATTGGAGAGAGACCCGGTGTGGAAAGCGGCATACGCGGCGCAGGTGCATGAGATGATCCAGAGAGGGGCTGCGGTCGAGTTAAACGAGGAAACGATCAGTAAGTGGGACGGACCTGTGTGGTACGTAAGCCATCAGATCGCTCCCAACCCCCACTCTGCCTCCACACCGGTGCGGCTCGTGTGGAATAGCAGCCAGGAGTTTCGGGGAACCAGTTTAAACAGCATTCTGCTGAAGGGCCCGGACGTTCTGAACCCCATCCGTGCGGTCCTGTTGAGATTCCGGACCGGAGAGCATGCAGCCATCGGGGATATTAGGAAAATGTACAACTCTGTTTGGTTGCGAGAAAGGGAAGTCCACCTCCACCGCTTTCTATGGAGGGACACGGCGGAAGGAAAGATCAAAACCTACGCAATTACCCGCGTCAACATCGGGGACAAGCCAGCCGGATGCATCGCCCAGCTGGCCATGAGGGAGACGGCAAGGCTGCCAGAGTTCGCCCACCTAAAAGAAGAGCGGAGAGCGCTTGAGGAGGACACCTATGTAGACGACATTCTAACGTCTCATAACGACAGGAGAAAGCTGAAGAGCATCACGGAGGGAATCGAAAGGATACTCAACGCTGGAGGTTTCGCTCTAAAACCATGGATCCAGTCAGGTCAAAGTGGGAGGAGCAAAGAAAGCCAGCCTGCAAAAACAAAGGCCAATATGGAGCCAGAATCAGAGGTGTTGGTGCTGCCTAATCAGCTGAGCGAGGAAGACAACAAAGCGCTTGGAGTCGGGTACCATGCAGAAGGGGATAAGTTGTTCCTTATGGTTTCCATCAACTTCTCCAAAAAGAAACTGAAGGTGAGGACAGAAACCAATCTCTCAGAAGAAGAAATTGAGGAAGGAACGCCGAGCCCCCTAACGAGAAGGGAGCTATTGAGCCAGGTGGCGGGCATGTATGATCCCGTGGGTTTGGCCACCCCGGTGAAGGAAAAAGGTGCCATCCTGGTCAGAAAGGCCTTTCAGGAGATGGGGAAATCCGACATCAGACAGAACACATGGGACAACCCACTCCCCCTTGAGCTCCGAGCCGACGCAATCAGGCTCTTCAAAGAGTATGCGAGACTTGGAAAGGTCAGATTCGAGAGGAGCCTAACACCGCCTGGATGGGAAAGAAGGCCATGGGGCATCACCTTCTCGGACGGGAGTGATAATGCGTTCGGTGCCGTCCTCTACCTGAGGTGGGAAACATCCAGGGGAGTGGCTGTGAGGCTGGTCGAGTCAAAGGCCAAATTGACGCCGATAACTCAGAAGGGGGATGTCGTTAAATCCGAACTGTGTGGGGCCGTAATCGCATCCAGGCTTAAGGGCTTCTGGGAGAAGCAAGGTCGACTGGGCGTGGAGAGATGGTTTCATTTCGTGGACAGCCAGACCGTCCTGGGGGCCATTCAAAAGGAAAGCTACGGCTACCAAACATTCTACGCGAACAGGATCGGAGAGATCCAAAGGGCTGGACCTACTGACGACTGGTGGTGGATCCCCGGAGATCTAAATGTCTCAGACCTCGTCACACGAGGCTGCCCGCCGGAAAGCTTGGGAGAAGGCTCGACCTGGCAGAATGGTCCGGAGTTCCTGGCGTGGGCAGTGGAGAAGTGGCCCATGAAGTCTGCGGCGGATGTGGCTGCAAGTGCTCGAGACAGCGTGAGCAAGCTGCAACGGAAAGCATTCACTGCAGCTGTAACACGCGCTCAGGCGAGGAAGGGGCTGGACCCGAAATGCGCCATTGAGGAGGAAGCAAATGCAAAGGGGACATCCACACCGGTTGGGAGTTCCAGGGACCCCGAGCATGAGAGGGAGAGGCTCTGGGGCGCTGCTCTCATGGACCTGATTGAGCCAGAACGCTTCGGTGAAATAGGCAGGCTCATTCGGGTAGTTGGGTGGGTCCGGCGAGCTGTTAAGCAGTGGTTGTTTTGCAGGAGGGCTCCAGAAGATGCAAAGTGGGAGGCTACTCGCCCGAGGGAGACAAGAAGCGGAGTTAGCCTCGGCGTCCAGGAGCTAAACGCAGCTTTCCGTGACCTGTGCCTGGCTGCACAGGATGGAATAGAATTTCCTAAAACGACTTGGGACAGACTGGTAGTTAAGAAGGTCGAAGGGTCGGGGCTGCTGGTGTGTTCCGGAAGAATCCAGGAGGAGGAGGCGAAGGAGGTGGGAATCCCACTTGTCCCCTACACTGCATGGATCAGCACTCTGTTGGCAAGGGAGGCCCATAAGGTGAACCACGAGGGGTTGGCTGGCACCCTATTGAAGATGCGCAAGAAGGCGTGGGTGATTCAGGGTCAGCGGGCTGCATGGAAAGTAGTCAACGCGTGCGTCCCCTGCAGGAAAGTCAGGGCCAAACGGTGCCAGCAGATGATGAGCGACCTTCCGCGGGAGCGCACCGAACCTGCTGCCCCATTCGAGTACACCTCTGTGGACCTATTCGGCCCCTACGAGGTCATTGACGTTGTCAAGAGAAGGACAAAGTTAAAGGTCTGGGGAGTCGTCTTCTCCTGCATGGCCTCCAGAGCCGTCCACGCTGACATGGTGGAGAGTCTGTCAACGGAGTGCTTCCTAAAAACGTACTTCCGTTTTACAGCTATTAGGGGTCACCCGAGGAAGATGTGGTCAGATCAGGGGACAAATTTTGTCGGAGCTCAACCAGCTCTGAAAGCGCTGTATGACCAACTCGGCAAGGTGGACAGGAAGACTGTGGAGGGCAGGACCGCTCGACACGGCACGGAATGGGCGTGGGTTTTCCATCCTGCTGACGCACCCCATCGGAATGGAGCGGCGGAGGCGTCAGTTCGACTGCTCAAGCGGGCGCTGAGCAATGTCGGGAGGCTCGGAAACCTCACCTGCTTGGAGTTCCAGACGGCGCTCTTCCTGGCAGCCGATTTAGTGAACGAGAGGCCAATCGGCGCCAAGCTCCAAGTGCGAGATGATGCGGTCGAGGTGGTGACGCCCAACACGCTGCTTCGAGGTAGAGCTGGAGACCCGGGGACTTTTGATCTGGATGAGTACCCGTTTGTGAAGCTGAGGGCCGTCCAGGAAGAAGTGGGACGGTTTTGGCGACAGTGGAGTCAACTGGCTGGGCCCGGACTTTTCATCCGCACCAAGTGGCACAGAGAAGCCCGAAATGTGGCCGTAGGAGACGTGGTCTGGTTGGCTGACCAAAATGCCCTAAGGGGGCAATTCCGCCTGGGGCGGGTGGTGGAAGCGAGGCCAGACGAAAAGGGGCTGGTTCGGGACGTGAGAGTGAGGGTTTGCCTAAGCCAGCCTGCTCCAGGAGTGGGGGCTTCAGGACGAAGAAGGAGCGAAGGCCGCGATTTCTTCCCAACGCTCGACCGAGACGTCAGGCGGGTGGTCGTGCTGCTTCCCGTGGAGGAGCAGTAAAAAGAACTTTATTGAAGAGAAGGAAAGTTGTGGTCCATCTAGGTATAAAGGACCAATGGACCAAGTGGGAGGTGTTTGGCTAATTCATGGGAGGATATTTCATTTGGAGTTTATTTTATTTTCTTTGATTTTGATTGGCTAAAAGTATGCATGCAGAGAGTGATTGGCTTAGATAGAAATGGGGGCGGGCTTAATGAACGTAATCTGGGTGGTAGGGGAACGGAATGACAGTTATAGAGTGATATGGGAGTTGGTAAGTTGAGCTCTGAATGATTGTGTATTTTGTTAATCTTTTCTGTTAGTTCGTTCACTGTTGATTATTTACATGTACTAATAGATCGATGTGTTTTGTCAGTTTTACAATCTGTTAATGAAGGGAGAAAAACCAAAACGAATTGTGTCAAGTCTCATCATTCCACCCGAACTGCCGGAGTAAGCAGAAGATCTTCACCCATTCAGCTAGCTAGAGGGAGAGCTGAACAATAGCTGTTCTTCTTCTACCCTCTGACCCGGCGTGGGCCTCAGCTTACCCATAATGCATTGTGTCGCCGGTCCTAATGAGTGGCATTCAGCGTATGAGCTGTTCCAACGTTTTAAAAGGTAGAGCGCAGCGTGTCTGTAAACAGTTCATTATCCTGATGACCCCGCCCACACAACCACTCACAACCTGGGTGACACACACAAAGACAATTAGCGGTAGTGCTATTACACCTGGTGATTGACAGACCCTGTGCGTGTGTGGGTTGGTAGTTAAATGACGGTGGGACCAGTGGTCCGTGGTGTGTGTTGTAACAGTGGGACTAGTTGAGCTGAGGACCAACACACACACTGTAACCATGGAGGACCAATGAGGACCAATGAGGTGTCTCCACCGGGCCGTGGGTCTGAGAGGACAGCCCAGTTTGGGGTTAGATTGTTCTTCTGTTGTGACGTTACCTCATGGAGAGAGAGAGAGAGATTATATAGAGAGGGAGGATAGTCAGGCAGAGTCAGCCATCAAGGAGACAGCCTGCACGTCAGGAGCAGTTAGGGTTAGGGTGTCTTGCTCAAGGGCACCTCGACACTTTTCTCGACACTTTTGCTAGGAGGAGCCTGGGGATCGAACCAGCAACCTTCCGGTTGTGAGGCGGCCGCTCTACCTCCTGAGCTACTACCTCTCTCTCTCTCTCTCTCTCTCTCTCTCTCTCTCTCTCTCTCTCTCTCTCTCTCTCTCTCTCTCTCTCTCCTCTCTCTCCTCTCTCTCTCTCTCTCTCTCTCTCTCTCTCTCTCTCTCTCTCTCTCTCTCTCTCTCTCTGTGTGAGTCACATCTTTGACTGCCTGCTTGTGTCTTTGTATGTCGATCTGTCTCTCTCGGTGTGTGTGGCCTCTAAGGAGGAGGAGGAACCTTGAGGAGAACATAAGAAGACCAGATGTCTGTGGGATGTGAACATACGTCTGGGTGTCCTCGGGACAGGGACAGGCTGTTCTATCGGGTCTTCAGACTCAGACTCCCAGGGGCCACGCCTAGTAGACAGCATCTTCCCATCAACACACCCTCAGGCTCCCACAGCACAGGTGCCTTCTGGGTAACCTGTTATCTCCTGTGTTCTGTTAGGTTTATGTAATCACCACCTGACAGGAAGTGAGAAACGCACGAGAAACACACCTTCCTGTCCGACAAGTGCCCTCATTACGACACCCTATTGCTACTGTTAGCATCCAATGCGCTACAACGTAGACAGTGGATACGATGGAGATACGATGGGGATATACAGTCCCACCAGGAGGTGGAGGAGAGAAGAGGAGGAGTCGGCTCCCAGGGATGGATGCCAGCCAGCGACACAGCCCAGGGCGGGAAAATATCACCACGGCAACGGACCAGGGAAACAGCTGGAGGCTGGCCAGGTGGAAGGTGTGGGAGGGATTTCAAAATAAAGGCCACACACAGACAAGGATCAGCTATCCATATATATATATATATACAGTATATATATATATATATACAGTCTATCTCTGTTGTTTTATATCGTTAATATAGTCTATCTCTAGTTTTATAAAGTTAATAGTTTAATTTAATGTTTTATCTCTGGTTCAAATCTATTTGACATCCGTCCATCTGCAGTTTAAACCAGTATTTAGAATCTTGTTTGAATCTGATTGATTCACTTAATTACTCTTCTCTTAAAAACCTGGACCAGGACCAGGGGGGCGGGGCTAATGTGGGGGCTGAGAGGTTAGGAGGCGGGGCTAATGTGGGGGCTGAGAGGTTAGGGGGCGGGGCTAATGTGGGGGCTGAGAGGTTAGGGGGCGTGGCTAATGTGGGGGCTGAGAGGTTAGGGGGCGGGGCTAATGTGGGGGCTGAGAGGTTAGGGGGCGGGGCTAATGTGGGGGCTGAGAGGTTAGGGGGCGGGGCTAATGTGGGGGCTGAGAGGTTAGGGGGCGGGGCTAATGTGGGGGCTGAGAGGTTAGGGGGCAGGGCTAATGTGGGCTAGAGGTTAGGGGGCGGGGCTAGGGGGGGCCAGGGTCCAGCTGGAGAACGGGTCCCAGTGCCAGCTCCGCATTTGAGGCGGCGTGTCCGGAGTGTGGCGGCTTGGGAGCACGCCAGCTGGGGGGGGGGGGCCGTGTGTGTGTGTGTGTGGGGGGGGGGGATGAGAAGGATGGTTGCCAGGGTAACAGTGCTGCCAGAGTGTAGCAGGTGGTGACCAGGCCACACTTCTGGAGGAATGTGACCTCACACACACACACACACACCCACACACACACACACACAACACACACACACACACACACACACACACACACACACTTCAACCAACGAAACATTATGCACAAGATAAAAAAAATGTATATCACTTTTAACCAAAGGGATTTCTAAGTTATGCCTCACATTCACCCATTCATACACCGGCGGTGGAGTCAGCCATCAAGGAGACAGCCAGCTCCAGCAGCAGTTAGGGAGTCTTGCTCAGGGACACTTCCACGCATGGCTATGGGAAGTCGGACGATCGAACCAGCAACCTTCCGGTTGCCAGACAACCCGCTGTGTACCTACTGAGATACTGCCACCCAAACAGTGACGTGGCAGCTAACCAGCTTGGCGGCTAACCAGCGTGGCGGCTAACCAGCGTGACGGCTAACCAGCGTGGTGGCTGACCAGTGTGGTGGCTGACCAGCGTGGTGGCTAACCTGCATGGTAGCTGATTAGCAGGTCTATTTAACAGGGAAGAGGCTATTTACACCAAGAGGTGATAATGCAACACATACATGAACCCTATTCACACACACACACACACCTGTACACACACAGAGCTCATAGCACATTAACGAACAATTCCACACAGACTGTCCTTTGTCAGGCGTTACATGGTTGGTGTGAAGTAGCAACATGAAATTGTAAATATTTAGTAATACATACTATTTCTTAGTACCACAGTGCATACTGACAGACTAATACAGTACCACAGAGTAACATAGTACCACAATACTAACACAGTAACACAGTACTCACATAGTACTACATAGTACTAACATAGTAACACAATACTAACATAGTACTAACATAGTAACACAATACTAACCTAGTACCATCATAGTACTAACATAGTAATACAATACAAAACACTCTCTCTCTCCCTCTCCGTCTCTCCTGTGTGATCACGCAGGCAGGAGGTGTTACATCTAGTTGTTATTATGAATGGCTAGAGTTACTGAAAATGCTAATCTCTGCATGCCGCCAAACCTCCTGACAGCTCTGATCAACGCGCAGCTAATGCTATTTGCTAAGCTAATGCTATTTGTTAAGCTAACCACTAAACGCCCCCCTTCAATTTCTCTACGGGGCGTAATTAAAAGTTAATATTTAATTGTGCAGTATTATCTTAATCCCTTGGTTTAATCTCACTCTGAACGGTGAAATATAAGAGGAAAAAATCTCGACGAGAGCTTCATTAATTATGGAGTAGAAGGTTCACAAAGAGGAGATCTCTCTTTGAAGATACACAGAACAGACCGCCACCCAGAGGATCTGGAGCTGTCTGTCTCTCCTGCAACAATGACTGGCAGACAGACAGACAGACAATCAGGTCGACAGACAGACAGACAGACAATCAGGTCGACAGGCAGACAGACAGGCAGGCAAGCAAGCAGAAAGAGAGACAGATAGACAGACAATTAGGTTGACAGACAGACAGACAGGTAGACCAACTCGTAGGTAGTACTAAGAAGTGCAGGCCGTCACCAACTGAAGGGAATTAAATCATCTCACTGTGGTACTAAATATAGGCCAGGGTCACAGTGGGACTCACAGCATGCTCTCACCTGACAGGTGTCACAGAGGCTGTCATTAAGTCCATAATGGCATCGGTTAGACCTTTCAAAACCCTCAGGATAATTGCCTATTCATTGCTAATTTCATGGTTTGCAAATACGGGGTTATGTTCTCAACATACATCGTTATGTTTCCAGCTAAACCTTAAACGGCAGCAGCCGAGGGCGGTCAGACGGACCCCGCCCTCCTCAGCTGGTCCCCTCAGGAAATCAATCTCACCCCCTCTGATACAACTATCCATCCCAAGACACTACTACTACTATTACAGTTCTACTACTAATACTACAGTACTACTCATGGTATTAATACAGTACTACTACTAATACAACAGTACTACAACTAATACTACAGTACTACTCATGGTATTAGTAAAGCCATACAACTAATAGTACAGTACTAACCATGGTGTTAGTACAGTACTACTACAAATACAACAGTACTATGACTTATACTACAGTACTACTCATGGCATTAGTACAGTACTACAACTTATACTACAGTACTACTACTAATAGTACAGTACTACTCATGGGATTAGTACAGTACTTCTACTAATACTTCAGTACTACGACTAATATTTCAGTACTACGACTAATACTACAGTACTACTACTGAGAAGGAGAGAGAGAAGTGGTAGAATGAGGAGAGGAGAAGGAGAGGAGGAGAGGTAGAAGGAGAAGGAGAGGAGGAGGGGATAGAGAATAGAGGTAGATGGAGAAGGAGAAGGAGAGGAGGAGAGGTAGAAGGAGGAGGAGAGGAGAAGGAGAGAGAGGAGTGGTAGAATGAGGAGAGGAGAAGGAGAGGAGGAGAGGTAGAAGGAGGAGGAGAGGAGAAGGAGAGAGAGGAGTGGTAGAAGGAGAGAGAGAGAGAGAGAGGTAGAAGGAGAAGGAGATGAGAAGGAGAGAGAGGAGTGGTAGAATGAAGAGAGGAGAAGGAGAGGAGGAGAGGTAGGAGGAGGAGGAGATGAGAAGGAGAGAGAGGAGTGGTAGAATGAGGAGAGGAGAAGGAGAGGAGGAGAGGTAGAAGGAGGAGGAGAGGAGAAGGAGAGAGAGGAGTGGTAGAAGGAGAGAGAGAGAGGAGAGGTAGAAGGAGAAGGAGATGAGAAGGAGAGAGAGGAGTGGTAGAATGAAGAGAGGAGAAGGAGAGGAGGAGAGGTAGGAGGAGGAGGAGATGAGAAGGAGAGAGAGGAGTGGTAGAATGAAGAGAGGAGAAGGAGAGGAGGAGAGGTAGAAGGAGGAGGAGATGAGAAGGAGAGAGAGGAGTGGTAGAATGAAGAGAGGAGAAGGAGAGGAGGAGAGGTAGAAGGAGGAGGAGAGGAGAAGGAGTGAGAGTGGAGTGATAGAAGGAGGAGGAGGAGAGGTAGGAGGAGAAGGAGAGGGAGAATGGGGGTGAGAAGAGTGGTAGGAGGAGGCGAAGGTCTGAGAGCAACACTTGAGTGTGATGTAATCAGGGTCCCGGGGCTGAAGAGGGAGCCAATCAGCAGCTGCCTGCCTCCACATCTCATCAGGCATCTCAAAGACGGCTAAAACAGGACCAGGAGGGTCCTTCAGTCCACACTGGCTTCAACAGCTATATTCCCTGTATATATTCATCTATATTCCCTGTATATATTCATCTATATTACCTGTATATATTAATCTATATAACCTGTATATATTCAACTATATTACCTGTATATATTCAACTATATTACCTGTATATATTAACCTATATTACCTGTATATATTCAACTATATTACCTGTATATATTAATCTATATTACCTGTATATATTCAACTATATTACCTGTATATATTCAACTATATTACCTGTATATATTAATCTATATTACCTGTATATATTAATCTATATTACCTGTATATATACAGTACATCTATATCACCTGTATATATACAGTACATCTTGTTACCTGTATATATACAGTACATCTATATCACCTGTATATATACAGTACATCTTGTTACCTGTATATATACAGTACATCTTGTTACCTGTATATATGCATGTTTATTTCTTATATATATACTGCAACAAACAGCAACAGTCTGTGGTCCCAGCGTGCTTCCAGTGGCCACTGTGCCCTTACCCAAAAAGACCAATGCAACAAGTCTCAATGACTATCGTCCAGTGGCCATGAAGTGCCATGTGATGCAGTGATATAGTCTAATATATATATAAGTGAATTAGACCATATGATTCAGTGATATAGTCTGATATATATTAGTGAATTAGACCATATGATTCAGTGATATAGTCTGATATATATTAGTGAATTAGACCATGTGATTCAGTGATATAGTCTGATATATATTAGTGAATTAGACCATGTGATTCAGTGATATAGTCTGATATATATTAGTGAATTAGACCATGTGATTCAGTGATATAGTCTAATATATATATAAGTGAATTAGACCATGTGATTCAGTGATATAGTCTGATATATATTAGTGAATTAGACCATGTGATTCAGTGATATAGTCTAATATATATATAAGTGAATTAGACCATGTGATTCAGTGATATAGTCTAATATATATATAAGTGAATTAGACCATATGATTCAGTGATATAGTCTGATATATATAAGTGAATTAGACCATGTGATTCAGTGATATAGTCTGATATATATTAGTGAATTAGACCATGTGATTCAGTGATATAGTCTGATATATATTAGTGAATTAGACCATATGATTCAGTGATATAGTCTGATATATATTAGTGAATTAGACCATGTGATTCAGTGATATAGTCTAATATATATATAAGTGAATTAGACCATGTGATTCAGTGATATAGTCTAATATATATATAAGTGAATTAGACCATGTGATTCAGTGATATAGTCTGATATATATAAGTGAATTAGACCATGTGATTCAGTGATATAGTCTGATATATATAAGTGAATTAGACCATGTGATTCAGTGATATAGTCTAATATATATAAGTGAATTAGACCATGTGATTCAGTGATATAGTCTGATATATATTAGTGAATTAGACCATGTGATTCAGTGATATAGTCTAATATATATAAGTGAATTAGACCATGTGATTCAGTGATATAGTCTGATATATATTAGTGAATTAGACCATGTGATTCAGTGATATAGTCTAATATATATATAAGTGAATTTGACCATGTGATTCAGTGATATAAGTCTGATATATATAAGTGAATTAGACCATGTGATTCAGTGATATAGTCTGATATATATAAGTGAATTAGACCATGTGATTCAGTGATATAGTCTGATATATATAAGTGAATTAGACCATGTGATTCAGTGATATAGTCTGATATATATAAGTGAATTAGACCATGTGATTCAGTGATATAAGTCTGATATATATAAGTGAATTAGACCATGTGATTCAGTGATATAGTCTGATATATATAAGTGAATTTGACCATGTGGCCATGTCCTGTTCTTCCAATGAATTGGAGCTTAAATTATTGATTATTGAGGAGGTCAATAACAGATGAGAAAAGGAATACAACAGTAGGAAGGATAATCCATATCTCATGGATATTCAAAGAATAAACCATATTCACAGCTGTTGGTGGGTGCTGGTGGTAGGTGGTGGTTGGTAGGTAGGTGGTGGTTGGTGGGTGGTGGTTGGTAGGTGGTGGTTGGTGGGTAGGTGGTGGGTGGTGGTTGGTAGGTAGGTGGTGGTTGGTGGGTGGTGGTGGGTGGTGGTGGTTGGTAGGTAGGTGGTGGTTGGTGGTGGTGGTGGGTGGTGGTTGGTAGGTAGGTGGTAGTTGGTGGTTGGTAGGTAGGTGGTGGTGGGTGGTGGTGGTAGGTGGTGGTGGTTGGTGGGTAGGTGGTGGTGGTTGGTGGGTAGGTGGTGGTGGTTGGTAGGTAGGTGGTGGTGGTTGGTGGGTAGGTGGTGGTTGGTGGGTGGTGGTTGGTGGGTAGGTGGTGGTGGTTGGTAGGTAGGTGGGTGGTGGTTGGTGTGTAGGTGGTGGTTGGTGGGTAGGTGGTGGTTGGTGGGTGGTGGTTGGTGGGTAGGTGGTGGTTGGTGGGTGGTGGTTGGTAGGTAGGTGGTGGTGTGGTGGGTGGTGGTGTGGTAGGTAGGTGGTGGTTGGTGGGTGGTGGTTGGTGGTTGGTGGGTGGTAGGTAGGTGGGTGGTGGTGTGGTGGGTAGGTGGTGTTGGTGGTTGGTAGGTAGGTGGTGGTTGGTGGGTGGTGGTTGGTAGGTAGGTGGTGGTGGTTGGTGGGTAGGTGGTGGTGGTTGGTGGGTAGGTGGTGGTGGTTGGTAGGTAGGTGGTGGTGGTTGGTGGGTAGGTGGTGGTTGGTGGGTGGTGGTTGGTGGGTAGGTGGTGGTGGTTGGTAGGTAGGTGGGTGGTGGTTGGTGGGTAGGTGGTGGTTGGTGGGTAGGTGGTGGTTGGTGGGTGGTGGTTGGTAGGTAGCTGGTGGTTGGTGGGTAGGTGGTGGTTGGTGGGTAGGTGGTGGTTGGTGGGTGGTGGTTGGTGGGTAGGTGGTGGTTGGTGGGTAGGTGGTGGTTGGTGGGTAGGTGGTGGTTGGTGGGTGGTGGTTGGTAGGTAGGTGGTTGGTAGGTAGGTGGTGGTTGGTGGGTAGGTGGTGGTTGGATGGTTGGTGGTTGGTGGTGGTGTGGTGGTGGGTGGTTGGTGGTGGGTGGTGGTGATGGTTGGTTGGTGGGTGGTTGGTGGGTGGTAGGTGGTGGTTGGGTGATGGTTGGTGGTGGGTGATGGTTGGTTTGTGGGTGGTTGGTGGTAGGTGGTGGTTGGTGGTGGGTGGTGGTTGGGTGATGGTTGGGTGGGTGTGGTTGGTGGGGTTGGTGGGTAGGTGGTGGTTGGTGGGTAGGTGGTGGTTGGTTGGTAGGTGGGTGGTGGTTGGTAGGTGGTGGTTGGTGGGTAGGTGGTGGTGGTTGGTAGGTAGGTGGTGGTGGTTGGTGGGTAGGTGGTGGTTGGTGGGTAGGTGGTGGTGGTTGGTAGGTAGGTGGGTGGTGGTGGTGGGGTGGTGGTGGGTGGTGGTGTGGTGGGTAGGTGGTGGTTGGTGGGTAGGTGGTGGTTGGTGGGTGGTGGTGGTGGTGGTGGTGGTTGGTGGTGGTGGTGGTTGGTGGTGGTGGTGGTTGGTGTGGTGGGTGGTTGGTGGTGGGGTGGTGGTGGTTGGTGGTGGGTGGTTGGTGGTGGGTGATGGTTGGTGGTGGGTGGTGGTGTGGTTGGTGGGTGGTTGGTGGTGGTGGTGGTTGGTGGTGGTGGGTGATGGTTGGTGTGGGTGGTGGTGGGTGGTGGTTGGGTGGTGGGTGTGGTTGGTGGGTGGTGGTGGGTTGGTGGGTGGTGGTGGTTGGTGGGTGGTGGTGGTGGTGGTGGTGGTTGGTGGGTGGTGGTGGTGGTGGGTAGGTGGTGGTTGGTGGGTAGGTGGTGGTTGGTTGGTGGTGATGGTGGTTGGATGGTTGGTGGTGGGTGATTGTTGGTGGTGATGGTTGGTTGGTGGGTGGTGGTTGGTTGGTGGGGGGTTGGTGGTGGTGGGTGGTTGGTGGTGGGTGATGGTTGGTTTGTGGGGGGTTGGTGGTGATGGTTGGTGGGGGGTTGGTGGTTGGGTGGTGGGTGATGGTTGGTGGTGGGTGGTGGTTGGTGGGTGATGGTTGGTAGGTAGGTGGTGGTTGGTGGGTAGGTGGTGGTTGGTAGGTAGGTGGTGGTAGGTGGGTAGGTGGTGGTTGGTGGGTAGGTGGTGGTTAGTGGGGTGGTGGTGGTGGGGTGGTGGTGGGTGGTGGTTAGGTGGTGGGTGGTGGTGGGGTTGGTGGGTAGGTGGTGGTTAAGTGGTGGTTGGTGGGTAGGTGGTGGTTGGTAGGTAGATGGTGGTTGGTGGGTGGTGGTTGGTAGGTGGTGGTTGGTGGGTAGGTGGTGGTTGGTAGGTAGATGGTGGTTGGTAGGTGGTGGTTGGTGGGTAGGTGGTGGTTGGTGGGTAGGTGGTGGTGGTGGTGGGTAGGTGGTGGTGGTTGGTAGGTAGGTGGTGGTGGTGGTTGGTGGGTAGGTGGTGGTGGTGGGTAGGTGGTGGTGGTGGTAGGTAGGTGGTGGTGGTTGGTGGGTAGGTGGTGGGTGGTGGGGTAGGTGGTGGTTGGTGGTAGGTGGTGGTGGTGGGTAGGTGGTGGTTGGTGGGTAGGTGGTGGTGTGGTGGTGGTGGTGGGTGGTGGTAGGTGGGTGGTGGTTGGTGGGTGGTGGTGGGTGGTGGTGGTGGTGGTGGTGGGTGGTGGTGGGTGGTGGTTGGTGGTGGGTGGTTGGTGGTGGGGTGGTGGTGGTTGGTTGGTGGGTGGTTGGTGGTGGTGGTGGTGGGTGGTGGTGGTGGTGGTGTGGTGGTTGGTGGGTGGTTGGTGGTAGGTGGTGGTTGGTGTGGTGGTGGTGGTGGTGGTGGGTGGTGGTGGGTGGTGGTGGTGGTGGGTGGTGGTGGTGGTGGGTAGGTGGTGGTTGGTGGGTGGTGGTGGTGGTGGTGGTGGTTGTGGGTAGGTGGTGGTTGGTGGGTGGTGGGTGGTGGTGGGTAGGTGGTGGTTGGTGGGTAGGTGGTGGTTGGTTGGTGGTGGGTGGTTGGTGGTTGGTGGTGGGTGGTGTGGTGGTGGTGGTGGTTGGTGGGTGGTGGTGTGGTTGGTGGGGGTGGTGGTGGGTGGTGGTGGGTGGTGGTTGGTGGTGGGTGTGGTGGTTGGTGGGTGGTTGGTGGTGGTGGTGGTGGGGGTTGGTGGTGGTGGTGGTGTGGTGGTGGTGGGTGGTGGTGGTGGTGGTTGGTGGGTGGTGGTTGGTGGGTAGGTGGTGGTTGGTGGGTGGTGGTGGTTGGTGGGTAGGTGGTGGTGGTGGGTGGTGGTGGTTGGTGGGTGGTGGTGGTGGGTGGTGGTGGTTGGTGGTGGGTGGTGGTTGGTGGTGGTGGTGGGTGGTGGTGGTGTGGTGGTTGGTGGGTGGTGGTGGTTGGTGGTGGTGGTTGGTGGTGGGTGGTGGTTGGTGGTAGGTGGTGGTGGGTGGTGGTGGTTGGTGGGTGGGTGGTGGTTGGTGGGTGGTGGTGGTGGTGGGTGGTGGTTGGTGGTGGTGGTGGTTGGTGGGTAGGTGGTGGTTGGTGGTAGGTGGTGGTTGGTGGTGGTTGGTGGTGGGTAGGTGGTGGTTGGTGGTGGTTAGTGGTGGTGGTGGTTGGTGGGTGGTTGGTGGGTGGTGGTTGGTGGGTGGTGGTGGTGGTGGTGGTGGGTGTGGTTGGTGGTTGGTGGTGGGTGTGGTGGTTGGTGGGTGGTGGTGGTGGTGGGTGGTGGTGGTTGGTGGGTGGTGGTTGGTGGGGGTGGTTGGTGGTGGTGGTGGTTGGGTGGTGGTTGGTGGTGGTGGTGGTGGTGGTGGTTGGTGGGGTGGTGGTGGGTGGTGGTGGGGGGTTGGTGGGTGGTTGGTGGTGGTGGTGGGTGGTGGTTGGTGGTGGTGGTGGTGGGTGGGTGGTGGTGGTTGGTGGTAGGTGGTGGTGGTGGGTGGTGGTTGGTGGGTGGTGGTGTGGTGGTTGGTGGTGGGTGGTGGTGGTGGGTGGTGGTTGGTGGTGGTGGTGGTGGTGTGGTGGGTAGGTGGTGGTGGTTGGTGGGTAGGTGGTGGTGGTTGGTAGGTGGTGGTGGTGGTTGGTGGGTGGTGGTGGTTGGTGGGTGGTGGTGTGGGTGGTGGTGGTGGTGGTGGTGGTGGGGTGGTGGTTGGTGGGTAGGTGGTGGTTGGTGGGTGGTGGTTGGTAGGTAGTGGTGGTTGGTGGGTAGGTGGTGGTTGGTGGGTGGTGGTTGGTGGGTAGGTGGTGGTGGTGGTAGGTGGTGGTTGGTGGGTGGTGGTTGGTGGTGGTGGTGGTTGGTGGTAGGTGGTGGTTGGTGGTGGTGGTGGTGGTGGTTGGTGGTGGGTGTGGTTGGTGGTGGGTGGTTGGTGGTGGTGGGTGATGGTGGTTGGTGGGTGGTTGGTGGGTGGTAGGTGGTGGTTGGGTGTGGTTGGTGGTGGGTGTGGTTGGTTTGTGGGTGGTTGGTGGTAGGTGGTGGTGGTGGTGGGTGGTGGTTGGGTGTGGTGGTGGTGGGTGTGGTTGGGTGGGGTTGGTGGTTAGGTGGTGGTTGGTGGGTAGGTGGTGGTTGGTTGGTGGTGGGTGGTGGTTGGTGGTAGGTGGTGGTGGTTGGTGGGTAGGTGGTGGTGGTTGGTAGGTGGTGGTGGTGGTTGGTGGGTAGGTGGTGGGTTGGTGGGTAGGTGGTGGTGGTTGGTGGTAGGTGGGTGGTGGTTGGTGGGTGGGGTGGTGGGTGGTGGTTGGTGGGTAGGTGGTGGTTGGTGGGTGGTGGTGGTTGGTGGGTAGGTGGTGGTTGGTAGGTGGTGGTGGTTGGTAGGTGGTAGGTGGTGGTTGGTGGGTAGGTGGTGGTTGGTGGTGGTGGTTGGTGGTGGTTGGTGGTGGGTGTGGTTGGTTGGTGGGTGGTTGGTGGTGGGTGTGGTGTGGTTGGTGGTGGGTGGTGGTGGGTGGTGGTGGGTGATGGTGGTGGTGGGTGTGGTTGGTTTGTGGGTGGTGGTGGTGGTGGTGGTTGGTGGTGGTTGGGTGTGGTGGTGTGGTTGGTGGTGGGTGATGGTGGGTGGTGGTTAGTGGTTGGTGGGTAGGTGGTGGTTGGTGGGTGGTGGTGGTGGGTGGTGGTGGTTGGTGGGTGGTGGTGGTTGGTGGGTGGTGGTGGTTGGTGGGTAGGTGGTGGTTGGTGGTGGTGGTGTGGTGGTTGGTGGTTGGTGGTGGGTGGTTGGTGGTGTGGTGGTTGGTGGTGGGTGGTGGTGGTTGGTGGGGGGTTGGTGGTGGGTGGTGGTGGTGGTGGTTGGTGGTGGGTGATGGTTGGTTGTGGGGGGTGGTGGTGTGGTTGGTGGGGGGTGGTGGTTGGTGGTGGGTGTGGTGGTGGTGGGTGGTGTGGTGGTGGGTGTGGTTGGTGGGTGATGGTTGGTAGGTAGGTGGTGGTTGGTGGGTAGGTGGTGGTTGGTAGGTAGGTGGTGGTTGGTGGGTAGGTGGTGGTTAGTGGGTGGTGGTGGTGGGTGGTGGTTAGGTGGTGGGTGGTGGTTAGGTGGTGGTGGTGGTGGGGTGGTGGTTGGTGGGTAGGTGGTGGTTGGTAGGTAGTGGTGGTTGGTGGGTGGTGGTTGGTAGGTGGTGGTTGGTGGGTAGGTGGTGGTGGTAGGTAGATGGTGGTTGGTAGGTGGTGGTTGGTGGGTAGGTGGTGGTTGGTGGGTAGGTGGTGGTTGGTGGGTGGTGGTGGTTGGTGGGTGGTGGTTGGTAGGTAGGTGGTGGTTGGTAGGTAGTGGTGGTTGGTGGGTAGGTGGTGGTTAGGTGGTGGTTGGTGGTGGTTAGTAGGTGGTGGTGGTTGGTGGGTGGTTGGTGGGTGGTCGTTGGTGGGTGGTGGTGGTTGGTTGGTGGTGGGTGATGGTTCGATGGTTGGTTGGTGGGTGATGGTTGGTTGGTAGGTGGTGGTGGTTGGTGGTGGGTGATGGTTGGTTGGTGGGTGGTGGTTGGTGGGCGGTGGTTGGTGGTGGGTGGTGGTTGGGTGATGGTTGGTGGTGGTGGGTGGTGGTGGGTTGTGGGGGTTGGTGGTGGGTGGTGGTGGGGGGTTGGTGGTGGTTGGTGGTAGGTGGTGGGTGGTGGGTGGTGGTGGTGGTGGTAGGTGGTGGTTGGTGGGTAGGTGGTGGTTGGTGGGTGGTGGTTGGTGGGTAGGTGGTGGTTGGTAGTTAGGTGGTGGTTGGTAGTTAGGTGGTGGTAGGTAGGTAGGTGGTGGTTGGTGGTTAGTGGGTGGTGGTTGGTTGGTAGGTGGTGGTTGGTGGGTGGTGGTTGGTGGGTAGGTGGTGGTTGGTGGTTGGTGGGTGGTGGTGGTTGGTGGGTGGTAGGTAGGTGGTGGTTGGTGGGTAGGTGGTGGTTGGTGGGTAGATGGTGGTTGGTGGATGGTGGTTGGTGGGTAGGTGGTGGTTGGTGGGTGGTGGTTGGTGGGTAGGTGGTGGTTGGTGGGTAGGTGGTGGTTGGTGGGTGGTGGTTGGTGGGTAGGTGGTGGTGTGGTGGTGGGTGGTGGGTAGGTGGTGGTTGGTGGTGGTGGGTAGGTGGTGGTTGGTGGGTAGGTGGTGGTTGGTGGGTAGGTGGGTGGTTGGTGGGTGGTGGTGTGGTAGGTTGGTGGTGGTTGGTGGGTAGGTGGTGGTTGGTGGGTGGTGGTTGGTGGGTGGTGGTGGTTGGTGGTGGTGGGTAGGTGGTGGTTGGTGGGTGGGTGGTGGTGTGGTGGGTGGTGGTTGGTAGGTAGGTGGTGGTTGGTGGGTAGGTGGTGGTTGGTGGTAGGTGGTGGGTTGGTGGTGGTGGTGGTTGGGTAGGTGGTGGTTGGTGGGTGGTGGTGGTTGGTGGTAGTGGTGGTTGGTGGTGGTGGTTGGTGGTGGTTGGTGGTAGGTGGTGGTGTGGTGGTAGTGGTGGTTGGTAGGTAGGTGGTGGTTGGTGGGTAGGTGGTGGTTGGTGGGTAGGTGGTGGTTGGTGGTTGGTGGTGGGTGATGGTTGGTTGGTGGGTGGTGGTGGGTGATGGTGTGGTGGTTGGTGGGTGGTTGGTGGGTGGTAGGTGGTGGTTGGGTGATGGTTGGTGGTGGGTGATGGTTGGTTTGTGGGTGGTGGTGGTAGGTGGTGGTTGGTGGTGGGTGGTGGTTGGGTGATGGTTGGTGTGGTTGGTGGTGGGTGTGGTTGGGTGGTGGTTGGTGGGTAGGTGGTGGTTGTGGGTAGGTGGTGGTTGGTGGTTGGTTGGTGGTGGTTGGTGGTGGTGGGTAGGTGGTGGTTTGTTGGTGGTGGTTGGTGGTGATGGTTGGTTGGATGGTTGGTGGTGGGTGATTGTTGGTGGTGATGGTTGGTTGGTGGGTGGTGGTTGGTTGGTGGTTGGTTGGTGGTGGGTGGTGGTTGGTGGTGGTGGTGGTTGGTGGTGGGGGGTTGGTGGTGGTTGGTGGTGGTGGTGGTTGGTGGTGGGTGGTGGTTGGTAGGTGGTGGTGGTGGTGGTGGTGGTTGGTGGTGGGTGGTGGTGGTGGTGGTGGTGGTGGGTGTGGTGGTGGGTGGGTTGGTGGGTGTGGTTGGTGGTAGGTGGTGGTTGGTGGTAGGTGGTGGTTGGTGGTGGTGGTGGTTGGTGGGTGGTGGTGGTGTGGGTGGTGGTTGGTGGGTGGTGGTTAGGTGGTGGGTGGTGGTTAGGTGGTGGTTGGTGGGTAGGTGGTGGTTGGTGGTTAGGTGGTGGTTGGTGGTGGTGGTTGGTAGGTAGGTGGTGGTTGGTGGTGGTGGTGGTTGGTGGGTAGGTGGTGGTTGGTGGGTAGGTGGTGGTAGTGGGTGGTGGTTGGTGGTGGTGGTTAGGTGGTGGGTGGTGGTTAGGTGGTGGTTGGTGGGTAGGTGGTGGTTGGTAGGTAGGTGGTGGTTGGTGGGTAGGTGGTGGTTGGTAGGTAGGTGGTGGTTGGTAGGTGGTGGTTGGTGGGTAGGTGGTGGTTGGTAGGTAGGTGGTGGTTGGTGGTGGTTGGTAGGTAGGTGGTGGGTGATGGTGGGTGGTGGTGGGTGTTGGTGGGTGATGGTGGTTGATGGTGGGTGATGGTGGGTGTTGGTGGGTGATGGTTGTTTGTTGGTGGGTGATGGTGGGTGGTGGGTGATGGTGGGTGATGGGTGATGGTGGGTGTGGTGGGTGATGGGTGTGGTTGGTGGGGGGGTGATGGTTGGTGGTGGTGGGTGATGGTGGGTGGTGGGTGATGGTGGGTGGTGGGTGTGGTGGTGGGGGGTGATGGTTGGTTGGGGGGTGATGGTTGGTGGTGGGTGGGTGGTGGTGGGTGATGGTGGGTGGTGGGTGATGGTGGGTGATGGTTGGTTGGGGGGTGATGGTTGGTGGTGGTGAGTGGAGCGGGTTGGCATCGGACCACAATCCAGGAGCACACCTGCACCCCCCACCCCACCTCCAAGAGGAGCTCCCAGGTGCTAGCTTGGCTGTGGAGACTCCACGCCAGGTGAGCCCTAACCTGGTTCCTCTGAGGTGAGACCCAACTGGACCGGTAACGGGCCTACAAGGCTCACAGGAAGTAAGAGAGCATCTGAGGGGATGCTATCCCATAATACTCAGCACCCCCCCATCCCCTCATCTGGTCCAGGGCATCACAGAACCATTTCCACAGCAACCGCCCCTGCCTGGAGCCACCCGGCACCCCAGGCTCACAGGAGCAGACCAGGAGGAGATCCAGACCTCCTCGCCATCTGGAGGAGGAGCCAACTTCTCACGCTGTCTCTGGGGTTTGGAGTCAGGTTTGTCTCATCCTTCTGAGTTGTTTTAAAATAAAAACACCTAATCTAGTCTAGCGGATCCTCCTCCTAAAACCCTCAAATAAAACCTCTGTGGTCTCTGTGCTCCACCAACTCCCGTTGGTGGAGCACGATGTTCTACTTTCTGTGGTATTTGGTCCATTTGATTACTTTTAATGTTAATCCAGGAGCCCTGACCGGAGACCTCCACCATGTTCTGAAGGACGTGAGAACCTCACCCTCTCCCTCTCTCCACCCGCCAGTCACGGACGGGCCGACCAATCACGGCCCTGCGCCACGCCTCTCCAACTCACTCGAGTGTTGTTGACCTCGCGGCTGCCAAATTACTTCTAGGTGAGGCGACCAATCAGAGCTGTGATATCACACCCCCCCCCCCACCATTGTGTGGCGGGACAAAGAGACGGGGGACTGATGGAGATGACCAATCAGCTGCTCCCAGCAGCTCATATCACACCAAGAATTATGTTAGTAATACGTATGTTACCAATACATATGGTATCAATACATATGCTACTAATACATATGTTAGATAATATGCACATCATATGGTATCAATACATATGTTACCAATACATATGTTACCAATACATATACCAATACATATGTAACTAATACATATGTTAATAATACATATGTTACTAAAACATATGTAACTAACACATATGTTACCAATACATGTTAGTTACATATGTTACTCAGACATATGTTAGTTACACATATGTTACTCAGACATATGTTAGATACACATATGTTACTCAGACATATGTTAGATACACATATGTTACTCAGACATATGTTAGTTACACATATGTTACTCAGACATATGTTAGTTACACATATGTTACTCAGACATATGTTAGTTACACATATGTTACTCAGACATATGTTAGTTACACATATGTTACTCAGACATATGTTAGTTACACATATGTTACTCAGACATATGTTAGTACACATATGTTACTCAGACATATGTTAGTAACACATATGTTACTCAGACATGTTACCAATTTATCTAATTTGTCATTTTGCTGTTCTTTTTTTGTTTATTTTTATTGTATATATTATTTATATTTTTATGGTATTGTTTTGGAGCTGTATACTGCAGGAGGGAATGGGGAGTCAGCAGTCCAATGTACCTGTTGCAATTGGCCAATACAAATATCTTGTAAGAGAGAGAGAGAGAGAGAGAGAGAGAGAGAGAGAGAGAGAGAGAGAGAGAGAGAGAGAGAGAGAGAGAGAGAGAGAGAGAGAGAGAGAGAGAGAGAGAGAGAGAGAGAGAGAGAGAGAGAGAGAGAGAGGAGAGTGGATCTCATGCGGGGGTTGAGGGTTCATCCCTTCACCTTCTCACGCCCCCCCCCCCATCACTGACAATGAGGGGTCACAACCTCTCTGCTCTGTCTTGACCCTCCTCCCCCACCGGTGGACAAAGACCCCTGGCCCATCTTCTGATGGGGGGAGGGTTCACTAAGTTACGTGACCTCTGACCCCCAACATCACTTCAACTACAGCAGAGAGCATTACATCACCGCACTATAGCGCCGTCTGGGGGAGAGAGAGTGTCTATGTGAAGATTCGAGCAGCCTCACCCGGCCCCAGTCAGACTGATTAGAGTCTGGTTGAAGCAGCCTCACTTGGCCCCAGTCAGACTGATTAGAGTCTGGTTGAAGCAGCCTCACCTGGCCTCAGTCAGACTGATTAGAGTCTGGTTGAAGCAGCCTCACCTGGCCTCAGTCAGACTGATTAGAGTCTGGTTGAAGCAGCCTCACCTGGTCCCAGTCAGACTGATTAGAGTCTGGTTGAAGCAGCCTCACCTGGCCCCAGTCAGACTGATTAGAGTCTGGTTGAAGCAGCCTCACCTGGCCCCAGTCAGACTGATTAGAGTCTGGTTGAAGCAGCCTCACCCGGCCCCAGTCAGACTGATTAGAGTCTGGTTGAAGCAGCCTCACCCGGCCCCAGTCAGACTGATTAGAGTCTGGTTGAAGCAGCCTCACCTGGCCTCAGTCAGACTGATTAGAGTCTGGTTGAAGCAGCCTCACCTGGCCCCAGTCAGACTGATTAGAGTCTGGTTGAAGCAGCCTCACCTGGCCTCAGTCAGACTGATTAGAGTCTGGTTGAAGCAGCCTCACTGGTCTACCAGTCGTAGCTGAGACCATGAATTATGCATCAATTATTGATTAATTATTTAGTTTGTGTGCTATGTTAGCTACCTATCAGTGTGTGTGTGTGTGTGTGTGTGTGTGTGTGTGTGTGTGTGTGTGTGTGTGTGTGTGTGTGTGTGTGTGTGTGTACCTGCTACGTTTGCTACGTCAGCGGTGGAGACGTTCTGGCGGTTTGGGTGAACCTTGAAGGTCACCGCCGGACCCACAACCCTGGAAGTCAATACACACATTAATACACACAGTAATACACACATTAATACACACCTTAATACACACACCAATACACACCTAAATACACACACCAATACAGACCCAATACACACCTAATGGGCCTCATTCACCTGGCTTGGGGGGCTGAGTACAGTGGCCATTTTGGTTCTCAGCGAGCATTCAGAACCAAGATGGCCGCTGGGGGAAGCAGACCATGTGACAGACCATGTGACAGAGTGACATCACTGTTCTCTGGATAGGAGGAGCAGAGCTGCTCTCTGCTCATTTGTCAGATTTACTTCCTTAGTGGAAATATACAAAAGTAATATATACAGAAATATATCATACCTTCACACACACACACACACACACACACACACACACACACACACACACACACACACACACACACACACACACACACACACACACACACACACACACACACACACACACACACACACACACACACACACACACACACACACGGCCGTCGCCCCCTGGTGGAGGCAGGGTGTCATGGCGTCCAGACGTTACGTCACCTCGGGAGTGGGAGTGTGTTATGTAACTGTGTTTCAAATAGATGTGTGTGTGTGTGTGTGTGTACCAGCTACATTAGCTACATTAGCTACATCAGTGTTTGTGTGTGTGTGTGTGTGTATGTGTGTGTGTGTGTGTGTGTGTGTGTGTGTGTGTGTGTGTGTGTGTGTGTGTGTGTGTGTGTGTGTGTGTGTGTGTGTGTGTGTGTGTGTGTGTGTGTTTGGAGCAACAAAAAGTAAAAAATGTTCTAAAAGAGGTCTGTGTTTTATTAGAGAGAAAAGGGACAATAAGAGAGAGACAGGACCGTGAAGAGAGACAGGACAGTGAAGAGAGACAGGACAGTGGAGAGAGAGACAGGACAGTAACAAGAGACAGGACAGTGGAGAGAGAGACAGGACAGTAACCAGAGACAGGACAGTGGAGAGAGAGACAGGACAGTAACCAGAGACAGGACAGTAGAGAGAGAGACAGGACAGTGGAGAGAGAGAGACAGGACAGTAGAGAGAGAGACAGGACAGTAACAAGAGACAGGACAGTGGAGAGAGAGACAGGACAGTGGAGAGACAGACAGGACAGTGGAGAGAGAGACAGGACAGTGGAGAGACAGACAGGACAGTGGAGAGAGAGACAGGACAGTAGAGAGAGAGACAGGACAGTGGAGAGAGAGACAGGACAGTGGAGAGACAGACAGGACAGTGGAGAGAGAGACAGGACAGTAACAAGAGACAGGACAGTGGAGAGAGAGACAGGACAGTAGAGAGAGAGACAGGACAGTGGAGAGAGAGACAGGACAGTGGAGAGACAGACAGGACAGTAACAAGAGACAGGACAGTGGAGAGAGAGACAGGACAGTGGAGAGAGAGACAGGACAGTGGAGAGAGAGACAGGACAGTAACAAGAGACAGACAGGGCTGTGAAGAGAGAGACATCAGTGACCCCTGTTGGCCACTCACTGTACTCACAACACAACTGTGTGTGTGTGTGTGTGTCTCTCTCTCTCTCTCTCTCTCTCTCTCTCTCTCTCTCTCTCTCTCTCTCCTCTCTCTCTCTCTCTCTCTCTCTCTCTCCTCTCTCTCTCTCTCTCTCTCTCTCTCTCTCTCTCTCTCTCGTCTCTCTCTCTCTCTCTCTCTCTCTCTCTCTCTCTCTCTCTCTCTCTCTCTCTCTCTCTCTCCTCTCTCTCTCTCTCTCTCCTCTCTCTCTCTCTCTCTCTCTCTCGATAGATGGTGAAGACTATCATAAAAGGTGTTAGGACAGAAGAGTACAGCTAAAGCCCACCCAGAAGCTGAACAGAGAGAGAGAGAGAGAGAGAGAGAGAGAGAGAGAGAGAGAGAGAGAGAGAGAGAGAGACAGGCAGAGAGAGAAAGGGAGAGAGAGGGAGTGTGTGTGTGTGTGATAATTATACTACCCTAGGCCACCCAACCTCACTCACCATTCATATGCACACACACACACACACACACACACACACACACACACACACACACACACACACACACACACACACACACACACACACACACACACACACACACACACACACACACACACACACACACACACACACACAAAGGCTGCTACTGGCTGTCCAAGCCGTTGGTCGCCACCTGCCAGCTGTGTGTTACTCAGACTCAGAGGGGCGGGCACATCAATATAATAATGCTTTATATAACATGATATAATGTCTTTGGATGGTTTATTGACTACGACTTCTACTACTACTACTAATTATAATAATAATTAACAATAATCTGTTAAATACAATAGTTTTTTTAATCAAATATGATATAATATTTTTGGAGAATATACTACTACTACTACTACTACTACTACTACTACTACTACTACTACTACTACTACTACTACTACTACTACCACTACTACTACTACTACTACTACTACTACTACTACCACTGTTACCGTCAGGCAGGCGATACCTCAGTATCAAGTGGTATCAAATAGACTCAGAGACAGCTTCCACAGCCAGGCCATCAGGCTGCTGAACAAGGGCCTATAGCATATAACAATGTCTATTTTATTACATTGATTTATATATATATATAGCTCTTTTTCTGTTGAGGTGTCCTTGAGCAAGACACCCTAACCCTAACTGCTCCTAATACTAGGATGGGTTAAATGCAGAGAAATGATTTCACTGTACAGTACAGTGCTGTACACTGACACATTTGAATAATTATTAGTACCACTACTACTACTAATAATAACAGTAACAAAACAATAACAATTCTTCCTATTCCTCCTCATTATCATCATGTTTGTGGACCTATAGATGAATGTTGGGCATCCCAGCAGGGGTTATTAAATATCAAATATCATGCAGGGGCCTCGCTCTAGGGGCTACCTCTCACTGAAGCCAGCTCGCTCATCCAGAGAGGGGGACTCTTACTTTGAAGACAGGAAGTTGACAACAAACAGAGAAACTTACGAGAGCTCGGCCACGTCCGTCATGTGGATGTTGGACATGTGAGCCAAGACCTCCATCAGATGGAGGCCCTCGTCCGTCTGGAGTCCACTGGGGAGGAGGAGGAGGAGAAGGGGGAGGAGGAGGAGAGGGAGGAGGAGGAGGGGGAGCAGTAGGAGGAGGAGAAGGGGGAGGGAGAGGAGCGGGATGAGGGGGAGAGGGAGGAGAGGGAGGAGGAGGAGGAGGAGGAGAGTGAGGGGGAGAGGGAGGTGGGGGAGAAGGAGGAAGGAGGAGGAGAGAAGACAGGAGAGGAGAGGGGGGGAGAGAAGATGGAGGAGGGGAAGGGAGGAGGAGAGAAGAGAGGAGAGGAGAGGAGAGGGAGGGGAAGGAGAAGAGGGGAGAGGAGAGGAGGAAAGAGGAGGAGAAGGTTAAGTCATTTCAAGTGCAGAGAAAATGAAACGTCTGAAGTAGTGAACTGAATTACCAAAGTGCTCCTATCAGCGCCAGAGGGAAGCTCACTAAATGCTAAGTGTTCATATCTGGAGTCTAAAATCAGTCCAATGTTCTGGCAGAAACGTCCAGCGTTCCTCAGCGGTCCAGAACCACACTGAAGTGTCTCAGGAACATATTCATATTTGTTTGAGAAAGGATGGAAAGTAGTTGCAGTTCGATTGCGTGCGAGGTGTAAAAAACACATCTATGATGTCATGGATTTATGTTTACATTTGTCCAAATAAATGTAAACAAATTGACTGTTTTCATGGAAGTGACACTAGTTACTATTTATGAATTCATCAGCCATCCAAATCTACTAGTTACTATTTATGAATTAATCAGACAGTTATAGTCCAAATCTACTCAGTGAATTCAGATTCATGTCCACAGATTGACTGGACGTTGGAGATCGAAAACAACAACCATGTCTTTCTTTGTGCTAACAATTCAATTCAAATCGTTGAATTCTATTTATCGAATGAATTCAATTCAAACAATTAAATTAAATTTAAAACCAATTAAATTCAATCCACTGAATTCCAAGTCAGTCCGTGAACTCACTCGGTGTCTGTGATCACGTAGCCGAACACGTCGTCCTCCGAGGTCTTCCGGCTGACGTCCAGCTGGAGGTCAGGGTTCAGCCGGAGGTCAGGGTTCAGCCGGAGGTCGGGGACGCGGGCCGAGCTCTGCTGGCGAGGAGGAGGGGGAGGGGGGGCCGAGGCGGCGGGGGGCACCACCTCCTGGATCCAGCCCTCCACCTCCGACATCTCCTCCACCGACTGCGAGGCGGCCTTCTTCTGCACCTTGGTCCCCTGCTGCCGGGTGAGGCTGCGGACGTTCTCCTGCCCCACCCCCCGGGGGTCGGAGGGACCCGCGGGGTCGGAGGTCGACTTGTCCAGGTACGCCAGGAGCTTGGAAAACAGGTCTCCATTCTGGGGGCAGGGGGCAAATATATACTGAAGGATTATGGATAGTGTGGTTTTAAAGACAAGCCCATTTAAACAACGACAGGGCCCTCAGTAGATCCTTAAGGGCCCTCAGTAGATCCTTAAGGGCCCTCAGTAGATCCTTGGCCCTTAAGTAATCTGTTCTCAGATTCCCAACATAACCTTTTAGTTGCTAAAGGCAAACAAACCAGGGTGAAAACAAAAGGCCTCGGTCCATCTTCAACTAAGGTAATTACATTTACATTAACATTTAGGACATTTGGCAGACGCTTTAATCCAAAGCGACTTACAAGGAGTACATGTGTTTAAGCAGACAATAGCATAACACTGAGGTACGCCAACATAAACATAGAGCAGTTCACAAGCATTAAGTGTCGTCTAACCTTTGTGTTCTATTAAAGATTTGAACATTCAACAGAACATTTGTGAAACGCTGTGGACGTTGTGATGAGAAACTCAGCCTGTGAGTAAGGATCTGCTGAAGGTAACGCCCACTGTAACGCTGGACCGCTGGCCCGCCGACATTTTGACCGGCAGACATTTTGAATACAGAGAATGACTGGACAACCTCAGGCAGCGCCAGCCCCTGTGTATGGCTAACAGTTAGCCTAGCAAAGTTAGAGTAGCACAGCTAGTGTAGCACAGCTAGTGTAGCACAGCTAGTGTAGCACAGCTAGTGTAGCACAGCTAGCCCAGGACAGCTGGCGGTTATTCAAATTGGTCACTTAATTGTTTGACCGATGGCTGAATACCCTTTTGAGATGAGCTTGCTAGTTGCTATCAGATGTTTTAATGGGCCCTGATTGGTTGATTGATCTGTGGAGGCCCACCTTCTCTCCTCTGATTGGCTGCTCAGTGTCAACGTGGCGCTCTATTGGAGAAAACATGATAGAGAGAGAGAGAGAGCGAGAGAGAGAGAGAGACAGACTGTATTTAATATTTAATATTTAACAGTCTTTAGTCTGTATTTAATGTTTAACATGTCACCATTGGTCAGAACAAACCAACCAATCACCTTGCAGCGCTGCCTCTCGTATGGGAGACCCCTCCACAGTCTTCATAGTGGACACCGCTACCTTCTCCTTCTCCTCCTCCTCCTCCTCCTCTTCTCCCCCTCTCCTCTCCTCTCCCCCCTCCTCCTCCTGCTCCCCCTGCTCCAGGTCTCTGGGTTCCGGCCGGTCCCGGGTCAGGCCGGGTCCTGGGGGGTTCTGGTCCTGGTCCATCACCTGCAGCCCATCTGCGATCAGAGCTGACAGCCGGTCCAGCTCCTCTGGACTCAGCTCCTCTGGACTCAGGTCCTGCTGACCTACGTTCCTCAGAACCTTCTGGATGAACCACTCTACAGCAGGAGAGGAGCAGGAGAGAGGGAGGGAGGGGGAGAGGGAGGGAGGGAGGGAGGGGAGGGAGGGAGGGGGAGGGGGAGGGGGAGGGAGGAGGAGAGAGAGAAAAAGTGTGAAGTGTATTGTGAGGAGAGCTTGGAAGGGAGGAGGGAGAGGAGGGAGGGGGAGCAGGAGAGAGAGGAGGGAGGGGGAGCAAGAGAGAGAGGGAGCAGGAGAGAGAGGAGGGAGGGGGAGCAGGAGAGAGAGGAGGGAGGGGGAGCAGGAGAGAGAGGAGGGAGGGGGAGCAAGAGAGAGAGGGAGCAGGAGAGAGAGGAGGGAGGGGGAGCAGGAGAGAGAGGAGGGAGGGGGAGCAGGAGAGAGAGGAGGGAGGGGGAGCAGGAGAGAGAGGGAGGGGAGCAGGAGAGAGAGGAGGGGGGAGCAGGAGAGAGAGGAGGGAGGGGGAGCAGGAGAGAGAGGAGGGAGGGGGAGCAGAGAGAGAGAGGGAGCAGGAGAGAGAGGAGGGAGGGGGAGCAGGAGAGAGAGGAGGGAGGAGCAGGAGAGAGAGGAGGGAGGAGCAGGAGAGAGAGGAGGGAGGGGGAGCAGGAGAAAGAGGAGGGAGGGAGGAGCAGGAGAGAGAGAGAGGAGGGAGCAGGAGAGAGGGAGGAGCAGGAGAGAGAGGAGGGAGCAGGAGAGAGAGGAGGGAGGGGGAGCAGGAGAAAGAGGAGGGAGGGAGGAGAGAGAGGAGGAAGGGGGAGCAGGAGAGAGAGGAGGGAGGGAGGAGCAGGGGAGAGAGGAGGGAGCAGGAGAGAGAGGAGGGAGGGAGGAGCAGGAGAGAGAGGAGGGAGGGGGAGCAGGAGAGAGAGGAGGGAGGGAGGAGCAGGAGAGAGAGGCGGGAGGGGGAGCAAGAGAGAGAGGAGGGAGGGGGAGCAGGAGAGAGAGGAGGGAGGGGGAGCAGGAGAGAGAGGAGGGAGCAGGAGAGAGAGGAGGGAGCAGGAGAGAGGGAGGGAGCAGGAGAGAGAGGAGGAGGGAGCAGGAGAGAGAGGAGGGAGGAGCAGGAGAGAGAGGAGGGAGGGGGAGCAGGAGAGAGAGGAGGGAGGGGGGAGCAGGAGAGAGAGGAGGGAGGGGGAGCAGGAGAGAGAGGGAGCAGGAGAGAGAGGAGGGAGGGGGAGCAGGAGAGAGAGGAGGGAGGAGCAGGAGAGAGAGGAGGGAGGGGGGAGCAGGAGAGAGAGGAGGGAGGGGGAGCAGGAGAGAGAGGGAGCAGGAGAGAGAGGAGGGAGGGGGAGCAGGAGAGAGAGGAGGGAGGAGGAGCAGGAGAGAGAGGAGGGAGGGAGCAGGAGAGAGAGGAGGGAGGGAGGAGCAGGAGAGAGAGGAGGGAGGGGGAGCAGGAGAGAGAGGAGGGAGGGAGCAGGAGAGAGAGGAGGGAGGGGGAGCAGGAGAGAGAGGAGGGAGGGGAGCAGGAGAGAGAGGAGGGAGGGAGGAGCAGGAGAGAGAGGAGGGAGGGAGGAGAGAGAGGAGGGAGGGAGGAGCAGGAGAGAGAGGAGGGAGGAGCAGGAGAGAGAGGAGGGAGGGAGGAGCAGGAGAGAGAGGAGGGAGGGGGAGCAGGAGAGAGAGGAGGGAGGGGGAGCAGGAGAGAGAGGAGGGAGGGGGAGCAGGAGAGAGAGGAGGGAGGGAGCAGGAGAGAGAGGAGGGAGGGAGGAGCAGGAGAGAGAGGAGGAGGAGCAGGAGAGAGAGGAGGGAGCAGGAGAGAGGGAGGAGCAGGAGAGAGAGGAGGGAGCAGGAGAGAGAGGAGGGAGGGGGAGCAGGAGAGAGAGGAGGGAGGGAGGAGAGAGAGGAGGGAGGGAGGAGCAGGGAGAGAGAGGAGGGAGCAGGAGAGAGAGGAGGGAGGGAGGAGCAGGAGAGAGAGGAGGGAGGGGGAGCAGGAGAGAGAGGAGGGAGGGAGGAGCAGGAGAGAGAGGAGGGAGGGGAGCAGGAGAGAGAGGAGGGAGGGGGAGCAGGAGAGAGAGGAGGGAGGGGGAGCAGGAGAGAGAGGAGGGAGCAGGAGAGAGAGGAGGAGGGGGAGCAGGAGAGAGAGGAGGGAGGGGAGCAGGAGAGAGAGGAGGGAGGGGGAGCAGGAGAGAGAGGAGGGAGGGGGAGCAGAGAGAGAGGAGGGAGCAGGAGAGAGAGGAGGGAGGGGGAGCAGGAGAGAGAGGAGGGAGGGGGAGCAGAGAGAGAGGAGGAGGAGCAGGAGAGAGAGGAGGGAGGAGCAGGAGAGAGAGGAGGGAGGGAGGAGCAGGAGAGAGAGGAGGGAGGAGCAGGAGAGAGAGGAGGGAGGGAGGAGCAGGAGAGAGAGGAGGGAGGAGCAGGAGAGAGAGGAGGGAGGGAGGAGAGAGAGGAGGGAGGGGGAGCAGGAGAGAGAGGAGGGAGGAGCAGGAGAGAGAGGAGGGAGGGGGGAGCAGGAGAGAGAGGAGGGAGGGAGGAGCAGGAGAGAGAGGAGGGAAGGAGGAGCAGGAGAGAGAGGAGGGAGGAGCAGGAGAGAGAGGAGGGAGGGGGAGCAGGAGAGAGAGGAGGGAGGGGGAGCAGGAGAGAGAGGAGGGAGGGGGAGCAGGAGAGAGAGGAGGGAGGGAGGAGCAGGAGAGAGAGGAGGGAAGGAGGAGCAGGAGAGAGAGGAGCAGGAGAGAGTGGAGGGAGGGAGGAGCAGGAGGAGGAGGAGGAGATAGGAGAGGAGAGAGGGAGAGAGAGAGGAGAGCAGAACTGGTTTGAGGAATGGCAGCAGTAACTAGAGAGAGAGGTGAAGGCTGACTGACAGTAGAGGACCAGAGCTGGACCCCTCCACCTACCATCCCCTGAGCTGAGGGGGCCCCTGGCAGCCCACCGCGGGGGCCCGGCCGGCTTGGGGAGCCTGGAGGACTTGGATCCTTCCGGCCCGGTGTTGGGGTAGAGGGCGGGGCCCGAGGACAGACGCCCAGAGAGGTAGCGCCGCAGGGCAGCCACCAGGAGCTCCCCCTCCCCCTGGGGGCCCCGGGGCCCGGAGGACTGGACAGTGGGTGACCTCTGACCCCCAGGGGCTCCCAGGGGCCTAGAGCCATGGTAGTCTGCTCCAACACTCTGGAATAACACAGAGAGAAACACATAGTAAACTAACTATATACTTCTACTATAAGGACATAGTATACTTACTATATACTTCTACTATAAGGACATAGTATACTAACTATATACTTCTACTATAAGGACATAGTATACTTACTATATACTTCTACTATAAGGACATAGTATACTAACTATATACTTCTACTATAAGGACATAGTGAAGTGTACTAACTATATACTATTAATACTACTACTACTATACTACTACTTATACTAGTATACTATTAGAAGTAGTAGAAGTATTAGTAATAGTAATAGTTGTAGTTATAGATTAGTAGTAGTAGTATTTGTATTAGTATGAGAAGTAGTATTATTAGTATCATTATTATTAGTAGTAGTATTATTATAAGTGGTATTAGTAGTAGTAGTAGTAGTATTATTAGTATTATTATTAGTATAATAAGTAGAAGTAGTAGTAGTAGTAGTATTATTAGTATTATTATTAGTAGAATAAGTAGAAGTAGTAGTATTATTAGTATTATTAGTAGTATTAGTATTAGTAAAAGTAGCATTATTAGTAGTAGTAGTAGTAGTATAGCAGAAGCCCCTCCACCTCCACCGTGACTGAGAGCCAATCACACGCTGGGTAATTAATGAGGGGCGTGAACCCAGCTGGCTGCCTTTATCTTCTACACACACACACACACACACACACACACAGGGAACCCGCCATGTGTGTGTGTGTGTGTGTGTGTGTGTGTGTGTGTGTTTTCCATCCATCTCTCATTGACCCTGTGATTTTTTTTAATCACATTCAACTCTGTCTGCGGTTACTTTGTGATTTGATGGTTTTAGTGACAAAAATAATGATAATGCTAAATTAACAGTTATTTGATACTAAAAGGGTTAACAATATGGTGCTGACCCTACCCCTAACCTTAACCCTAACCATACCCTTAACACTAACACTAACCCTAACCCTACCCCTACCATAACCCTACCCTTACCGTACTATAACCCTGACCCTCACCTTGCTGGGTGTCTGAGGGCCGGTGTCCTGGGGCAGGAGAGCGAGGCGCTGGAGGTACATCTGCAGGTTCCTGTTCAGCTCCTCCTCCACCGGCTTCACCTGGCGGTCGGACGGGTCCACAGCCGCCGCCTGGCCCAGCCTGGGGGGGGCGCCATAAACACAGCTCTCGATCAAGGGTCTGTCTGGCTGTTATCTTGCAAGATAACTCAAAAAACGATGTACGGAATTGGACAAAACTTGGTGGTTCGATTCCCTATGGGCCAAGGAACAGTTGATTGGATTTTGGATCCGCAGATCCCGATCCAGGGAACTTTTTGCTGTGGCGGAGGTATGCGATCTACTGAGGGCCCTCTAGTCTCTCGCTGTTTTTACATTTTTGCTAATATTTTTATATTCTATTCTATTCTTTTTCATCTTGAGCAGAGAAACTGTGACCCATCATCCTTCAGGACGGGTAGTACCGTCTGGACCCGGAGGGCGGAGCGCTGGACGGGGACCCCCACTGACCTGCTGGGGTAGGCGGGCCTGGAGCCGGCCGGGCCCGACGGGAGCCTCCTCAGCTGGGACAGCTCCTGGGCCAGGACCTGCTGGGTGGCATCGTCCTCCCAAGTCAGACCTGGACCACACAGAACACACATGTTTTTGTGTTAGTGTGTGTTAGTGTAAGTGTGTGTGTTAGTGTTAGTGTGTGTGTGTGTGTTAGTATGTGTGTGTGTGTTTGTGTTTGTGTTAGTGTGTGTGTGTGTGTTAGTGTGTGTGTTTGTGTTAGTGTGTGTGTGTGTTAGTGTTAGTGTGTGTGTGTGTCCTTTGTGGGTGTAAAACTGTGAGTCTCTGCAGGGTGTCTTGGTCTCCTTTCTCCCTCAGAACCAACTCTCTGGTTTCAGGAGACAAAGAGAGAGCAGCAGTGGACCTCACCCACACTGCACCTCCTTCAACCAGGCCCTTGTTATTATATATATATATATATATATATACTGTATATATATATATATATATATGATATACCTTACACAGGAGGAGAGAGGAGAGGGAGGAGGAGGTGGAAGAGGAGGAGGTTTACTGTGAGGAGGAGGAGGAGAGAGGAGGAGGAGGAGGAGGAGGAGGAGGAGGAGGAGGAGGAGGAGGAGGAGGTTTACTCTGAGGAGGAGGAGGAGGAGGAGGAGGAGGAGGAGAGAGGAGGTGGTGAAAAGGACAGGATAGAGGAGGAGATAAGAGTACAGGAGGAGAGGAGTAGGGAGGAGAGGAGAGGAGAGGAGAGGAGAGGAGAGGGCCGTTGATGCTGTGGGCTAATTATGAGCAGGGCGAGGGGTGTGTGTGTGTGTGTGTGTGTGTGTGTGGTCTTGGATTAGTGTAGGCGGTCGAGGGTGTGAATATGTGAAGGCCATTATCCTGGAGCGAGAGAGAGAGAGAGAGAGAGAGAGAGAGAGAGAGAGAGAGAGAGAGAGAGAGAGAGAGAGAGAGAGAGAGAGAGAGAGAGATACACTGGGACGACAGACAGATAGACAGACAAAGGGAAACAGATACAGACAGAGCGAGAGAGACAGACAGACAGACAGACAGACAGACAGACAGACAGACAGACTGATATGCTCAGTTTGAATTTACTGGGACCCAGCGGCCTGCGGGTGTCTGCTGGTGAAGCGAGTAGCAGCAGGAGATGATTAATGGGTGTTTGTCTCCCCCTGGAGGTCAATGGTGGTCACAGCCATTTCACTCTTCACCCAAACACACTCAAACCACGGAATGGTTAATACACGTGGCTACAGAGTAGTACATTTTATGGTGTTTCATTCATAGTATTTCACTGAAAATGGTATTCACAGATGTCTGCGTCAATGCCTTCCTCTATCCAGTGAGATGGAATCCTGGGAGCGTTAGTGCCTTGCTCTACTGAGCTACACAGGGAATAGAACCCCTAACCTATAGTGTTAGTGCCTTGCTCTACTGAGCTACACAGGGAATAGAACCCCTAACCTATAGCGTTAGTGCCTTGCTCTACTGAGCTACACAGGGAATAGAACCCCTAACCTATAGCGTTAGTGCCTTGCTCTACTGAGCTACACAGGGAATAGAACCCCTAACCTATAGCGTTAGTGCCTTGCTCTACTGAGCTACACAGGGAATAGAACCCCTAACCTATACGTTAGTGCCTTGCTCTACTGAGCTACACAGGGAATAGAACCCCTAACCTATAGCGTTAGTGCCTTGCTCTACTGAGCTACACAGGGAATAGAACCCCTAACCTATAGCGTTAGTGCCTTGCTCTACTGAGCTACACAGGGAATAGAACCCCTAACCTATAGCGTAGTGCCTTGCTCTACTGAGCTACACAGGGAATAGAACCCCTAACCTATAGCGTTAGTGCCTTGCTCTACTGAGCTACACAGGGAATAGAACCCCTAACCTATAGCGTTAGTGCCTTGCTCTACTGAGCTACACAGGGAATAGAACCCCTAACCTATAGCGTTAGTGCCTTGCTCTACTGAGCTACACAGGGAATAGAACCCCTAACCTATAGCGTTAGTGCCTTGCTCTACTGAGCTACACAGGGAATAGAACCCCTAACCTATAGCGTTAGTGCCTTGCTCTACTGAGCTACACAGGGAATAGAACCCCTAACCTATAGCGTTAGTGCCTTGCTCTACTGAGCTACACAGGGAATAGAACCCCTAACCTATAGCGTTAGTGCCTTGCTCTACTGAGCTACACAGGGAATAGAACCCCTAACCTATAGCGTTAGTGCCTTGCTCTACTGAGCTACACAGGGAATAGAACCCCTAACCTATAGCGTTAGTGCCTTGCTCTACTGAGCTACACAGGGAATAGAACCCCTAACCTATAGCGTTAGTGCCTTGCTCTACTGAACTACACAGGGAATAGAACCCCTAACCTATAGTGTTAGTGCCTTGCTCTACCTACTGAACTACACAGGGAATAGAACCCCTAACCTATAGCGTTAGTGCCTTGCTCTACTGAACTACACAGGGAATAGAACCCCTAACTTATAGTGTTAGTGCCTTGCTCTACTGAGCTACACAGGGAATAGAACCCCTAACCTATAGCGTTAGTGCCTCGCTCTACTGAACTACACAGGGAATAGAACCCCTAACCTATAGCGTTAGTGCCTTGCTCTACTGAGCTACACAGGGAATAGAACCCCTAACCTATAGCGTTTGTGCCTTGCTCTACTGAGCTACACAGGGAATAGAACCCCTAACCTATAGCGTTAGTGCCTTGCTCTACTGAGCTACACAGGGAATAGAACCCCTAACCTAAAGCGTTAGTGCCTTGCTCTACTGAACTACACAGGGAATAGAACCCCTAACCTAAAGCGTTAGTGCCTTACTCTACTGAACTACACAGGGAATAGAACCCCTAACCTATAGCGTTAGTGCCTTGCTCTACTGAACTACACAGGGAATAGAACCCCTAACCTATAGTGTTAGTGCCTTGCTCTACTGAGCTACACAGGGAATAGAACCCCTAACCTATAGCATTAGTGCCTTGCTCTACTGAGGTACATGGGGAATAGAACCCCTAACCTATAGTGTTAGTGCCTTGCTCTACTGAGCTACACAGGGAATAGAACCCCTAACCTATAGTGTTAGTGCCTTGCTCTACTGAGCTACACAGGGAATAGAACCCCTAACCTATAGCGTTAGTGCCTTGCTCTACTGAGCTACACAGGGAATAGAACCCCTAACCTATAGCGTTAGTGCCTTGCTCTACTGAGCTACACAGGGAATAGAACCCCTAACCTATAGCGTTAGTGCCTTGCTCTACTGAGCTACACAGGGAATAGAACCCCTAACCTATAGCGTTAGTGCCTTGCTCTACTGAACTACACAGGGAATAGAACCCCTAACCTATAGTGTTAGTGCCTTGCTCTACCTACTGAACTACACAGGGAATAGAACCCCTAATCTATAGCGTTAGTGCCTTGCTCTACTGAACTACACAGGGAATAGAACCCCTAACTTATAGTGTTAGTGCCTTGCTCTACTGAGCTACACAGGGAATAGAACCCCTAACCTATAGCGTTAGTGCCTCGCTCTACTGAACTACACAGGGAATAGAACCCCTAACCTATAGCATTAGTGCCTTGCTCTACTGAGCTACACAGGGAATAGAACCCCTAACCTATAGCGTTTGTGCCTTGCTCTACTGAGCTACACAGGGAATAGAACCCCTAACCTATAGCGTTAGTGCCTTGCTCTACTGAGCTACACAGGGAATAGAACCCCTAACCTAAAGCGTTAGTGCCTTGCTCTACTGAACTACACAGGGAATAGAACCCCTAACCTAAAGCGTTAGTGCCTTACTCTACTGAACTACACAGGGAATAGAACCCCTAACCTATAGCGTTAGTGCCTTGCTCTACTGAACTACACAGGGAATAGAACCCCTAACCTATAGTGTTAGTGCCTTGCTCTACTGAGCTACACAGGGAATAGAACCCCTAACCTATAGTGTTAGTGCCTTGCTCTACTGAGCTACACAGGGAATAGAACCCCTAACCTATAGCGTTAGTGCCTTGCTCTACTGAGCTACACAGGGAATAGAACCCCTAACCTATAGCGTTAGTGCCTTGCTCTACTGAGCTACACAGGGAATAGAACCCCTAACCTATAGCGTTAGTGCCTTGCTTTAC
>CM051005.1:3809228-3854228 GCA_027704905.1 Muraenolepis orangiensis | reverse complement strand
CATGTTACTGTGATGTACTACACAGTACATCACACAGTACATCACTGGTCGTGAACTGTCCTTGGTTCTCCTACCACATGGAATGCATTTGTTTGCATTTATATTGCACTTTATTTAAAAACATAGCAAACAAACACAATACAATTACTGAAAATAGTTAACACTAATATTAACATAAAAAGGCCTTCCTAAATCAAAAGGCTTTTAGGCCTGTCTTAAGGAGTCCAGGGTCTGTGGTCCCTTAAATGATGAGGAAGGCCACTCCCGCCATTCACTACATACTACATATTGACTTGTTATCTTGCTAACAAACAGACAGACAGACAGACAGACAGACAGACAGTGACACTAACAGACAAACAGACAGTCAGACAAACAGACAAACAGACAGTTAGACAAACAGACAGTAAGACAGACAAACCAACACACAGGGGCTAAAACATAACCTCCATTTCATCTTAGATGGCAGAGGTCATTTAAATACCAATATGTGAACTTTCTGATAACTCGAGACAGATAACAGCACAAAACGAGTAATGGAAAGTATGAATAGCCTGAGTGTTAGGGTCAGTTGTCCTGGTCCTCCCACCATGAGGTTCTAGTCCTGGGGGCAGGTGGACAGGGGACAGGTGTCACTGAACAAACAGGCTATGCTAAACGTACCACCAAACCTCAGACAACATTCAATGTGAGACTAATTGATTCAACTTCACTTAATACTAAACAATTAACCAGCCAGTGATGCTAACCAGCCAGCGATGCTAACCAGCCAGTAATGCTAACAAGCCAGTGATGCTAACCAGCCAGTGATGCTAACCAGCCAGTGATGCTAACCAGCCAGTGAAGTCATGTCTCTCTCCTCCTCTCTAACTCTCTCCTGTCTTTCTTCTCTCTCCTCTCTTTCTCCTCTCTCCCTCATCTCTCCTCTTGTCTCTCTCCCCTCACTTCTCGTCTCTCTCCTCTATTTCTCATCTCTCCTCTCTCTCTCTCCCCTCACTTCTCGTCTCTCTCCTCTATTTCTCATCTCTCCTCTCTCTCTCTCCTCTCACTTCTCGTCTCTCTCCTCTCACTACTCCTCTCCTCTCTCTCTCCTCTCTAACTCTCTCTCTTCTCTCTCTCTCCTCTCACTTCTCGTCTCTCTCCTCTCACTACTCCTCTCCTCTCTCTCTCCTCTCTACTCTCTCTCTCTCTCTCTCTCTCCTCTCACTTCTCCTCTCCTCTCTTCTCTCTCTCTCCTCTCACTTCTCCTCTCCTCTCTCCTCTCTCTTCTCTCTCTCCTCTCACTACTCCTCTCCTCTCTTTCTCCTCTCTAACTCTCTCTCTCCTCTTGTCTCTCTCCCTTCACTACTCCTCTCTCTCCTCCTCTCTCTCTCATCACAACAGCCTACATCCTAAATCAATATTCAACACCACTCCGTGTCGTCATCGAGATTGTAAACATTACGTAACAACAACATGTGACGTCACCACCTCCGGCGCCTCGCGGAGGGTTTACTGACCGGCATTGACAACACGGTGTCAATAATCAATAATCAATGATCGACACATCAATACTCCCTCTTGGAGAACGGCGCGCTGGTGGGGACGGTGGGTGTAGTAAAAACAGGTGTATCTAAAGGCACCGTCCCCAACCGAGCCGTCTTATCGTCCTCATCATCCTCTCATCCACCCCAGACCTCCTCCGCCTCCTCCTCCGCCTCCTCCTCCTCCTCCCCTCCAGGTTACTCACCGAAGCTCTGAGGAGAACCCGCCTGGCACGACAGGAGGACGAGGAGGAGCAGCGCCAGCGAATCCATCTTTCTCATCCTGGTTTCCTCCTAAGCCTCCATCATGTCTCCTCGTCGAGGTGTTGAAGGAGGTGACGGCAGGAGGAGGTGTTGAAGGAGGTGACGGCAGTAGGAGGTGTTGAAGGAGGTGACGGCAGGAGGAGGTGTGTTTTATTACACCGGAGATCCTACCGAATCGAACAGGAGAAGAGAGGAGGAGATCCCGGAGAGAGAGAGACTCCTGGTGCTGATGAGGAACCCGGAGGTGGAGGAGGCTGGACTCTGGGCGAGGCTTCTCGCTCCTCCTCCTCCTCCTCCGCCTCCCCCCCTTAAGCGGGATCGATGTTATCGATAGATGATCACGGATCGAAATGGTACATAGATTTGCACAGCGAACTTACATGTAATAATAAATACATCTAAATGTTTATTTATACAGTATATTTATATACACATATACATATATATATATACAGTATATGTATATACACATATATATATATATACACTATTTATATACTGTATATATATATATATACTATTTATATACTGTATATATATATATATATACTATTTATATACTGTATATATATATATATATATATACACAGTATATAAATAGTGTATATATATATATATATATGTATATAAATAGTATAGTATATCAATCTAAAGTATATAGTATATAAATAGTAAACCAAAAATATATTATTTATTATTATTATATCATTATTATTAATATTAATTAATATGAGTTAGTATTAACTAGGGACAACCGTTACAGACAGGAAGGAGACATCCGGAAGTGGTCATCATAACGGTAGACGGGTGGATCGTGGTCTCGAGCTTTAATGACTCCATTCTGTGGAGAGACAAGGCCGATAGAAACGTGGCGACCTCAAAATAAAACATTCACATTCATCACAGATACACTGTAGGTGTAATATCCAAACGTCTGTGAGTTTTCTGATCACCCTTGAAGCCAGAGTAGGTGAATAACGGGAGTCTTGAACGCGAACGACAGGACCACGTGTATAGTTTACCATTTATTAACAAAAGAAAAACATAACATGTCGAATCGCTCGTCGCACGGTCAAAAACTATGACGCTACCATCTACGCTGGTTCCATTCAAAAAGCTCCCGCTGCCTTCTACCCAGCTGATTATAAGTGGTCACATGACCGTTCCGGTCTATCAAAATAAAGAAATGTTTTTATCACATATTGTCTCATTTTAAACAAACAAAGTCTTATCAAATCATGAAATCATTACAAATCTTTTTAAACTATAGACTATTAAACAATTATCAAATTGAAATATCAAAACATGAATATAGGACATATTAATGAACCAATTCCTAAATTGGCTCCTACATACACAATATGTAATAAAAAGCGAAAAAGTGTTCACAATCATTTATAAACCATAAAAATACACCCGTTGTTCTGTTCTTTTCGTCACCGTGTGTGAAATGTGTCCCTCTAGTGGTGACCTCTAGTTGTACAACATCATACCACGTTAAAGGTGCTATTGATAACATGAATAACATTGATAACATTGATAACATGTATAACATTTATAACATGTATAACATTTATAACATTGATACATGTAGAACATTTATAACATTGATATATGTAGAACATTTATAATATGCATAACATTTATAACATTGATATATGTAGAACATTTATAACATTGATCAAATGTAGAACATTTATAACATGTACAACATTTATAACAATCATAACATTTATAACATGTGGAACATTTACAACATGCGGAACATTGATCATTTTGATAACATCTATTACATAATAACACATATCACATTGATACCATTGACAGGAATACGTCCTCGATGTTGGGAAGAAAACCGCCAGTGATCTTGGTTGATTTAGGATGAGTTTCTCATGGGTTTATTTAGGATGAGTTTCTCATGGGTTGATTTAGGATGAGTTTCTCATGGGTTGATTTAGGATTAGTTTCTCATGGGTGATTAATAATTAGTTTATCATTGGTTGATTTAGTATGAGTGTTTCTCATGGGTTTATTTAGGATTAGTTTCTCATAGGTACATTTAGGATTAGTTTCTCATGCATGGAATTAGTATGAGTGATTCTCATGGGTTGGATTTAGGTGAGTGTTTCTCATGGGTTTATTAAGGATTCGTTTTTCATGGGTTGATTTAGTATGAGTGATTCTCATGTTTAACATTGATAAATGTAGAACATTTAGAACATAGAAGAATATTTATAACATTGAATATATGCATATATATATATATATATATCTATATGCTCTGCTGTACATGGTTACAATGCAGTACACAACACAGAAGACAGGATTAGGATATTACATTACATTAGTCATTTAGCAGACGCTTTATCCAAAACGACTTTCAATAGGATAGGATCATGATACACTGAAAAATAATCAGATTCTGTCACTAGTAGCACTAGTTTGGTCATTGAGACACTAGTCACTTTTTGTTGTCACTAAAACGCATACGATACATCTACAAAGTAAAAAATGAACAACCTCACACAACTTACATATTCTTAAAACATCCAAAAAGGTGACAGCTGAAATTAAAGATTAATTGATCACACAACATTATAATATCACAACAAGTTAATGAACGATGTTAATTCATGAAAGATAATAGATTGATTTAATTGGTTTCCTGCGTTCTACATATCTTGTCAGGATTGGCAGTTCTGCCTCCCCGCGTTCCCAGCCCTCGCCCAGGTAGCCACGCCCCCTATCACGTCCCGCAGTCATGTCACCGTTTCCCCAGCCCTCGCCCAGGTAGCCACGCCCCCTATCAGTCCCGCAGTCCAGGGTTTCCGCTAGGATTTTTTCTTGCCAGTCAAGTGTCCGGACAGATTTTATTTTACCGGACAATGTTCCAAAAACCGTCTATATTACAAACCCAACATTATTACCGGACATTTTGACCGGCAGGTTTTTAAATGACCATTTTTTTATAATTTGTACCCGCTAAAAACCGGTAAATACCGGCTAACGGAAACCCGGCCGCAGTCGTGTCACTGTTTTCCCAGCCCTCATCCAGGTAGCCACACCCCCTTTTCACGTTCCGCCGCACTGCCCCCGTCTGCTGACGTCGTGCTGCCCCCGCCAGATGAGTAGTTCATCTCATTCAGACAGAGGAGCAGATTGATGCTTCTCTCTGGAGGGAGATCGCCACTTAGCTTGTCCTTGATGTAACGGACTGTTCTCTGATTAGTCTGTGAGCTACTTCCTGTGTGTCCCAGCAGGCCATGTAGGAGAATCCGATTGGTCTCCAGAGAGAGACCCAGGAGGAAGCGTAGGAACAAGTCCAGGTGTCTGTTCTCACTCTGTAAGGCCTTGTCTACAGCACTCTGGCAGAGGACGAGGAGTTTGTCTTCTCTTAAGGTTGGTTGTTTTTCTGAGAGAAGATTGACACCAGACTTTGTGAAGGACAGAAAGACATAAAGAGCAGCCAGAAACTCCTGGATGCTCAGATGGACAAAGCAGAACACCTTGTCCTGGTACAGCCCACACTCCTCTTTAAAGATCTGGGTGAACACTCCTGAGTACACTGAGGCTGCTCTGATATCGATGTCACACTCTGCCAGGTCTGCCTCGTAGAAAATCAGGTTGCCTTTCTCCAGCTGGTCAAAAGCCAGTTTTCCCAGAGAAACAATTATCTCTCTGCTCTCTGAACTCCAGTGTGGATCTGTTTCAGCTCGTCCATAGTACTTCCTGTCCATCTGTATGGACTGAACCCTCAGGAAGTGGATGTACATCTTAGTCAGGAGATTGGGCATCTCTTCTCCTGTCTGGGATGTTTTGAAAACGTCCTCCAGAACTGTAGCACTGATCCAACAGAAGACTGGGATGTGACACATGATGTGGAGGCTTTGTGATGTCTTGATGTGGGAGATGATTGTGCTGGCCAGTTTCTCCTCACGGAATCTTTTCCTGAAGAACTCCTCCTTCTGTGGGTCGGTGAACCCTCTCACCTCTGTCACCATGTCAACACACTCAGCAGGGATCTGATTGGCTGCCGCAGGGCGTGTGGTTATCCAGATGCGAGCGGAGGGAAGCAGGTTGCCCCTGATGAGGTTTGTCAGCAGCACGTCCACCGAGGTCGACTTTGTGACATCAGTCCAGATCGGATTGTTCTGGAAGTCCAGAGGAAGTCGACACTCATCCAGACCATCCAAGATGAAGACCACTTGGAACAGGTCGTATCTGCGGATTCCTTTGGTTTGAATGAAGAAGTGATGAAGAAGTTCCTCCAAGCTAAACTCTTTCTCTTTCAGTAAATTCAGCTCTCTGAAAGTGAAGGGAAGCGTGAAGTCTATGTCCTGGTTGGCTTTGCCTTCAGCCCAGTCCAGAGTGAACTTGTGTGTTAAGACGGTTTTACCAATGCCGGCCACTCCAGTGGTCATTATTGTTCTGCTTGGTTGATCTTGTCCAGGTAAGGGTTTAAAGATGTCTTCACATTTGATTGGTGTTTCCTCCTTGGCTGGTTTCCTGGAAGCTGTTTCAATCAGTCTGACCTCATGTTCCTTGTTGACCTCTCCACTGACTCTCTCTGTGAGGAAGAGCTCTGTGTAGAAGTCATTCAGACCTGTTGACTGTCCTGCTTTAGGGATTCCCTCAAACACACGCCTGAACTTCTCCATCAGTAGAGACTTGAGGCGACGTTGAAACACACCTGTACGACTTCCTGAATGAACAGAAGAGACAAGGGAGAACAATTGTGTCCTGTTTAATATTCTAGTCCTGGCTGAATGGTCATTAGACATTGGACATTAAAACAGTATATACTAGTATGTAATAAAAGTATCCTACTCAGAATGGCAGCCAGATTCCAATGTTTCCTCTTCTTTAGGAAGTGCCATGTGAGATTTAACATCTCATCCCTTAGATCCTTCTCCTCTTCCTCCACCTCCTCTTCCTCCTCCTCCTCACTTTCAGTGCATTGTGAGTAATGTTCACCCAGAACTTGCAGGTGTGCCTGCAGCTCCTTCTCCATGAAGGCAAACATGTCCGACTTGAGAGGCTGAAACAGAACAACACAACTTGACTTTCAAACTACCACAAAAATGGGACTTCAGAATGTAGTAGTATGTACTAACCTAGTAGTGTGTACTAACCTAGTAGTATGTACTAACCAAGTAGTGTGTACTAACCAAGTACTGCGTATTAACCTAGTTGTGTGTACTAACCTAGTTGTGTGTAACAGTCCCTACTAATGAGCCAGGTCTGTCCTGGACTGTGGACCAAGCTGACCAGCATCAACGGAATCCCACATGTGAGCACCCAGCTCTGAACTCCTCCGACCTCCTCTGACATCCTCTGACCTCCCCTGACATCCTCTGACCTCCTCTGACCTCCTCCGACCTCCTCTTATCTCCTCTGACCTCCCCAGACCTACTCAGACCTCCTCTTATGACCTCCTCTGACCTCCTCTGACCTCCTCTGATCTCCTCTGATCTCCTCCGACCTCCTCTGACCCCTGTTCCAGTCACACGTTTTAGAACATCTTGTTGTACATACTGTAAAAATGCTGTCCAGGTATCTCAGATGAGTTGTTTTATCAGGATCCACGGTGGACCTCTCTTGGGGCGATCTGCCGACACACAAGATGTGACAGGAAAACCACAGGGTTATCATGGTTCAAAATAACCTGTCTGTAGGCCTGTTAGGGTTCTCCACCATCATTTATGGTCGTCAAGCGTGTGTCTTCAAGCGTTCACCAACTCATCGTATGCGCAATGTTCGTGAGCATGCCAACATGCTTATGCTAGCGGGCTTATACTCAAACACGTACAAACACGCAGTCCCTGGGGCCACTCAGAAGCAGACTTGTGATTGATTGAATGGTGTTGGCTAATTTGCATATATTAATTTGCACATAAGTCTGCCATTTTTTGCCCAATGAAAAAAGCCGTTTTGGTTGAGTTTTTCAAGTTTTCCCAAAACTTTCAAGATACAAAAAAATCGCAGATGTTCACGTTTGTACTTGACTTTTTCCCCATTGACTTTATTGCTATACAATCACTATATCATTCCATAATAAATATTAATGTTGAAAATATTAATAAAAAAGATATACAATATTTTTACTATGAAAACACACATTGTGCACTGCACTGATATATGACATAACTTTTGGTTTGGTGTTAATAACTCAAACACAAGGACTTAATAGTTACGGAAAACGAGGCGGAAGAATCATAGATACTAATAACAATAATAATAGTAATGCAAATAATTATAATAGGACATATATCATTAATCTGGTTTACTTTGAAATCACACTATAAATAATGACCATTATTATAATAACAAGGTACTAATCTAGTAGTGTGTACTTCTCTCGTTTTAACAGAACTAAACATTAGACTATAACTAAAAATTAGACTAGAACTAAACATTAGACTAGAACTAAACAGACTACATACAAGTACACATCAGACTAGAACTAAACAGACTAGAACTAAACATTAGACTACAACTTAACAGACTATAATTAAACATTAGACAGAACTAAACATAACTGTTTGCCACCTGTTCAGTTGAGGTTCCGGTCTTAAGTTAATGGTTCTTCCATAGACTGTCACTCATCATGGAGACCACCTCGGAGCCAGCACACACTTCTGAATACATGATGGAACAGATTTAAACAGAACTAACATTAGACTTAAACTAAACATAGACTATAACTAACATTAGACTAGACAAAACTTGAAGAACTAAATATGGCGAAGTCACATCGCGCAAACTAGAGTCGGCTGCGCCGTGTCTGTTGTCATCATCAGCCTCAACAGGAGAGAAAAAAAACAAACAGGAAATCGCGCTTGCTCCCGAGTCCCGGCTTTTTTCTGTTGTCGGGATGTCTCGCGGTGTTGGTGAATTCTTTAAAAAACAACAGCTAAACGGGTTAAAATGCGTTGTAACGCGCGTTACTTAGATTGTAACGAGTAAAATATTACCGAAAATGTATTAGTAATGCGTTATATTACTGCGTTACAAGACAAATAGTAATACATTACCTGTAATTGCGTTACGTTTGTTAACGCGTGTGACACCCCAACACTGTCTATAATACAGGGGTTCCCACCCTTTTTTGTGCCACGGACCGGCAGATACATGAAAAAAATCTCGCGGACCAGTTGTCAATTTTCGCAGACCGGTTGTCAAAGTGTGTGTCAACACACCCCTAACAAAACGGCAGGGCTCGATTTCAGTATAAACGCGCATGTACGCGGAGCACCGTAACAAAAACCCGGCTCGTTCGCGACCGACACGTCACTAGCGCGTAGTCTCTTTAGTAGCGCGTGCAACTGAAAGTCTCTCGTTATGCCGCCGATATATATTTAATCGATATATATAGATTATACCGCTATATAATCTATATATATAGATTATACTATATATATCATCTCTATATATAGATTATACCGCCCGCCGTTCACCTATACTCAAATTATTTGAGTCAAATATGATGATAAACACACAGCTGTTTCGCCGCCCGGCAGTAACACCTCCACGGCCCGGTACCGGTCCGCGGCCCGGCGGTTGGGAACCCCTGCTATAATAGACTGCTATAGCAGCAATACACTGTAGACCGCTATAGCTGCAAAAAAAATTAAAATCGGTGATCGGTGATCGGTGGGGCAGATATTTCTCATTGTGATCGGTGATCGGTGGCAAAAAACGTGATCGTCCCATCCCTAACTATAACTAAACATTTGACTAGAACTAAACATTTGACTAGAACTAAACATTAGACTACAATTAAACATTAGACTAGAACTAAACATTAGACTAGAACTTAACAGACTAGAACTAAACATCAGACTAGAACTAAACATTGGACTACAACTAAACATTAGACTAGAACTTAAAATACTACAAGTAAACATCCGACTAGAACTAAACAGACCACAAGTAAACAGACTAGAACTAAAGATTGGACTAGAACTAAATATTAGACTAGAACTAAACAGACTAGAACTAAACATTAGACTAGAACTAAATATTAGACTAGAACTAAACAGACTACAACTAAACATTAGACTAGAACTAAACTGACTACAACTAAACATTGGACTAGAACTAAACATTAGACTACAATTAAACATTAGACTAGAACTAAACATTAGACTAGAACTAAACATTAGACAAGAACTTAACAGACTAGAACTAAACATTAGACTAGAACTTAACAGACTAGAACTAAACATTGGACTACAACTAAACATTAGACTACAACTAAACAGACTAAAACTAAACATTCTAACTGGTTTTGCTGACCTCTGTTCAGGGTTCCCATGTCTTAAGTTAAATGGTTCTTCCATAGACCTGTCACTCATCATGGAGACCAACCTGGGATCAGATCAGAGTTGGAAACAATGCATTTTACAAAGAAATATTGCATTTAGATTTGGATTAATCCTATAAATTGAACTTGTAGAATTTGTTAAATTTGTAATTGTAATTGATTAAGCAGTGAAAACCTTCTAGAACCTTCTAGAATGAACTATTCAACTGGTATTGCTCACCTCTGTTCAGTTGCAGGGTTCCCAGGTCTTAAGTTAAATGGTTCTTCCATAGACCTGTCACTCTTCATGGAGAACCACCTGGGAGCCAGCACACCACTTCTGAAATACATGATGGAACAGATTTAAACAGAACTAAACATTAGACTTAAACTAAACATTAGACTAGAACTAAACATTAGACTAGAACTAGACATTAGACTAGAACAAAACATTAGACTATAACTAAACAGACTATAACTCAACATTAGACTATAACTAAACATTAGATTATAACTAAACATTAGACTATAACTAAACATTAGACTAGAACAAAACATTAGACTAGAACAAAATATTAGACTAGAACTAAACATTAGACTAGAACTAAACATTAGACTATAACTAAATATTAGACTATAACTAAACATTATACTATAACTAAACATTAGACTATAACTAAACAGACTATAACTCAACATTAGACTATAACTAAACATTAGACTAGAACTATTCAACTGGTATTGCTCACCTCTGTTCAGTTGAAGGGTTCCCAGGTCTTAAGTTAAATGGTTCTTCCATAGACCTGTCACTCTTCATGGAGAACCACCTGGGAGCCAGCACACCACTTCTGAAATACATGATGGAACAGATTTAAACAGAACTAAACATTAGACTTATACTAAACATTAGACTATAACTAAACATTAGACTACAACTAGACATTAGACTAGAACAAAACATTAGACTATAACTAAACAGACTATAACTCAACATTAGACTATAACTAAACATTAGACTAGAACAAAACATTAGACTAGAACTAAATATTAGACTAGAACTAAACATTAGACTATAACTAAACATTAGACTATAACTAAACAGACTATAACTCAACATTAGACTAGAACTAAACATTAGACTAGAACTTAAAATACTACAAGTAAACATCCAACTAGAACTAAACAGACTACAAGTAAACAGACTAGAACTAAAGATTGGACTAGAACTAAAGATTGGACTAGAACTAAATATTAGACTAGAACTAAACAGACTAGAACTAAACATTGGACTACAACTAAACATTGGACTACAACTAAACATTAGACTACAACTAAACAGACTAAAACTAAACATTCTAACTGGTTTTGCTGACCTCTGGTCAGGGTTCCCATGTCTTAAGTTAAATGGTTCTTCCATAGACCTGTCACTCATCATGGAGACCAACCTGGGATCAGATCAGAGTTGGAAACAATGCATTTTACAAAGAAATATTGCATTTAGATTTGGATTAATCCTATAAATTGAACTTGTAGAATTAGTTAAATTTGTAATTGTAATTGATTAAGCAGTGAAAACCTTCTAGAACCTTCTAGAATGAACTATTCAACTGGTATTGCTCACCTCTGTTCAGTTGCAGGGTTCCCAGGTCTTAAGTTAAATGGTTCTTCCATAGACCTGTCACTGTTCATGGAGAACCACCTGGGAGCCAGCACACCACTTCTGAAATACATGATGGAACAGATTTAACAGAAGTAAACATTAGACTATAACTAAAAATTAGACTAGAACTAAACATTAGACTAGAACTAAACAGACTACATACAAGTACACATCAGACTAGAACTAAACAGACTACAACTAAACAATAGACTACAACTTAACAGACTATAATTAAACATTAGACTACAACTAAACATTATAACTGGTATTGCTCACCTCTGTTCAGTTGAAGGGTTCCCAGGTCTTAAGTTAAATGGTTCTTCCATAGACCTGTCACTCATCATGGAGACCAACCTGGGAGCCAGCACACCACTTCTGAAATACATGATGGAACATAAACAGAACTAAACATTAGACTACAGCTAAACATTAGACTATAACTAAACATTAGACTATAACTAAACATTAGACTAGAACTAAACATCAGACTAGAACTAGAAACAACAGGGAAAGATTAGCAGTAGAAAGTACAAAGCTCTACTAAATCCCTGATCTGAACTAGCCAACGCACAGGCTGGTAACAGACAGGATAACCATGAAGTAACACATCACTTAACATTAGACTAGAACTAAACATTAGATTCAAACAAAACAGACAAGAACTAATCGATGAAGTAGACTATGTCTAGGTCTAGATAGAAAGGTACTTCTTCTTGTTCTAGATCTATGAAGAATGGTAATTATTCTAGTTCTAGATCTATAAAGAATGGTAATTGTTCTACTTCTGGATCTATGAAGAATGGTACTTCTTCTAGTCTAGATGTATGAATAATGGTACTTCTTCTTGTTCTAGATCTATGAAGAATGGTACTTCTTCTTGTTCTAGATCTATGAAGAATGGTTCTTCTTCTCGTCTAGTTCTATTAAGAATGGTCATTCTTCTACTTCTAGATCTATGAAGAATGGTAATTATTTTAGTTGTATGAAGAATGGTCCTTGTAGTTGTAGGACAAATGGTACAACCCTCTTAATGCTTCGTGTGTGGCAAGGCCGGTGGATCACCTCCCGTGGGGTGCTGATGAAGTTCTTGCCCTCAGAGGTACTCAGGAAGCAGGTGAGAGGTGGTTGAAAGCTGATCAAGTCACCCATGTTGGAAGGCGTCCTTCTGGTCCCGACGGAGGAGTCCACCAGCTCAGTGTCTGGGTGCTCTACCTGATGGCCAGGGTTCCCTCCACTGCCTCCATCCTCTCCTTCTGATCCTCAGAGCACAGCAATGTTTGGAGGTTGGCTTCACTGTTGGCCTCCCAAGCGGATCTTCTCACAGTCAGCATCACAAGGTCCAGCACCTCCATCCTCTGGGACTTGAGGCAGTCCAGCTGAAACAGGATGGGGCTTGGCCCTCTGATCCAGGTGTGCATGATCTTCACATTGAACCAACATGGATAATACACTCCAATGAGGAATTACACAGTCTGAAATGTCGTTGATCATCCTGGAGAGTATCTGTATCTGTATCATTGTGTCTGTGGGAGTGTTCATCTCGGGGGTGCAAAGAAGAGGGGTGCAAGTCTTGGAAATTACCCTTCCTCAACAGGTGTAACTTAACTATGGTTAAACTCATCAGGTGATAGAACCTCTTGAGGATGTCTTGCTGTCTAACTAAAAGCGCTGGGGTCCATTTGGTCAGTGTCGTGAACAAAGTTGGGTATCTTCCTGGGAACAGGAAAGTGTCTGTAGGGGGGGGGGGGGGTTAGGATTGTTGGAAACTTATCACGCCCAGATCAGTCAACGACCATGTAGTCCAAAGCAGATCAGCCTGGTACGGCTACAGGTTCTTTCCTTCTCTAAGTCTGTGTTTCGACACCACAGAACCTGGGACTGTGGTGTCCAATCTCCAACAGAGCCAGCCTTGCAGGAAGCACTCCATCACTGACTGCACAGACCTTTGCCTTCTCTTCCATCCACTGCCTTTCCAATGTCCTCACCTGCCTTTGGTGCTCTGGCAGATCAGCCTTCCCTTAACTTACAACCTTCTCTTTTGTCCCTTGGTATAGGCCAGATCTTTCACATGAACCCTTGTCTCTCTGCTGCAGGACTGGTTAATGCAGGCTTGGAACACACAATCCTCACAGCCTCCCCAACTTACAACTGAGCAAAATAATCCAAAATGCTATAATAATCAAACGCAAACTGATGTAGGTTAGGTTCATCGGAATTAGGAAATGTCTTTAGAAATATTGTGTTTGAACACCCCTCTCCATTGATTCACAGTGGAACTGTTTATATAAAACTGTGTGTTCGGCTTTATTGAACGTTTTTGTAAAGAGTGTAGAAATGGCATTGGTCTTAAGACAACACTCGTGTCACCAGAGAGGGAGTGGGTTGGACCCCGAACGCAGACACCGACAAGTGGAGAGTGATACGAGACGGCTTTATTTCCACAAACACACGCAGGCGATGGGTACCAGCGCACGTGGCTAGGCCACGCCCCCTGCCAACCAACGTGATTGTTGACAGGAGCGTGTGTGCGCCACCAGCGCACGTGGCTGCGTGACGTCGTCGGGTGGATACGGCGCGGCGTCAGCAGACGGGGGCTGCGTGACGTCAGCAGACGGAGGCTGCGTGATGTCGTCGGGCGGATCCGGCGCGGCGTCAGCAGACGGGGGTTGCGTGAGATCGTCAGGCGGGTACGGCGCGGCGTCAGCAGACGGGGACCGCTTGACGTCGTCAGGCGGGTACTGCGCGGCGTCTGCAGACGGGGGCCGCTTGACGTCGTCAGGCGGGTACGGCGCGGCGTCAGCAGACGGGGGCTGCGTGACGTCAGCAGACGGAGGCTGCGTGACGTCGTCGGGTGGATACGGCGCGGCGTCAGCAGACGGGGGCTGCGTGACGTCAGCAGACGGGGGTTGCGTGAGATCGTCAGGCGGGTGCGGAGCGACGTCCTCAGGCGGGTGCGGAGCGACGTCCTCAGGCGGGTGCGGAGCGACGTCCTCAGGCGGGTGCGGAGCGACGTCCTCAGGCGGGTGCGGAGCCACGTCGTCAGCCGGGTGCGGAGCGACGTCGTCAGCCGGTTGCGGAGCGACGTCCTCAGGCGGGTGCGGAGCCACGTCGTCAGCCGGGTGCGGAGCGACGTCGTCAGCCGGGTGCGGAGCGACGTCCTCAGGCGGGTGCGGAGCCACGTCGTCAGCCGGGTGCGGAGCCACGTCCTCAGGCGGGTGCGGAGCGACGTCCTCAGGCGGGTGCGGAGCGACGTCCTCAGGCGGGTGCGGAGCGACGTCGTCAGCCGGGTGCGGAGCCACGTCGTCAGTCGGGTGCGGAGCGACGTCCTCAGGCGGGTGCGGAGCGACGTCGTCAGCCGGGTGCGGAGCCACGTCGTCAGTCGGGTGCGGAGCCACGTCGTCAGTCGGTTGCGGAGCGACGTCGTCAGCCGGGTGCGGAGCGATCAGACGGGGGAGAAGCGTGACGTCAGAGGTCCTTCCGATGAGGGAAGCAACGAAGGTTGCCATGTTCCCGCACTGGTCCAACGTCATCTGTAACTTCCGACCCGCCTGTCCGTGACTGGCGATCAGGGACTCAACATCGAGCTGACACTGGTCACGGACAGCGGGGCCCAGGTTGGCCAACCGGGCCACCCACACTTCCTCCTGCTCCTGCAGCGCCTGGATCTGTGATCTGAACCCGACCATCTGAGCATCGAGCCCGCGCTTCGCACGCTCGAGAAGGCCGGGGTCCAGGCAAGCATCCCGGTCGTCCCGCATCACCCGACATATTTGGCGCCACTCGTCGGGGTCGCCGGGGTCCATAAGGGTGAGGTCGTTCTGTCACGAGAGAGGGAGTGGGTTGGACCCCGAACGCAGACGCCGACAAGTGGAGAGTGATACGAGACGGCTTTACACAAAACACAAGGGTACACGGGGAGGACGATCCGCGGAGTACCGGCAGGCAGTTGACCGGCGGGTAGTCCGGGACAGGGGAAGGAGTCTGTACCGGGGGTATCGGGTGCGGAGTACCGGCAGGTAGTTGGCAGGCGATGGGTACCAGACGGGAGAACTACGTGAATAGTAGAGTAACGACCTCACGCTGGGGTAAAGGAAAGACAACGTATATATACCCCAGGTGAGGTGATGAACAAATTACACGGGGGGAAATTGAGTCCAGGTGTGTGTGTGTGTGTGTGTGTGTGTGGCCAGCGCACGTGGCTTGACCACGCCCCCTGCCAACCAACGTGATTGTTGACAGGAGCGTGTGTGCGCCACCAGCGCACGTGGCTAGGCCACGCCCCCTGCCAACCAACGTGATTGTTGACAGGAGTGTGTGTGCGCCACCAGCGCACGTGGCTAGGCCACGCCCCCTGCCAACCAACGTGATTGTTGACAGGAGCGTGTGTGCGCCACCAGCGCACGTGGCTAGGCCACGCCCCCTGCCAACCACCGTAACCGTGACAATTCGGGCCATTTGGTGGTATGAAATGTGTTGTTTCCACACCTAAACCTAAAATCTGTAAGACTCTCCCTTTTGTAGATGCATTAGTCGGTCCTTCCTTCCATGTTGCAGACCTTTCCACTGCCCTCTTTGCCAGGTATATATTTCTTTAGAAATGTATAAATAAATGTGTGAATATGTGAAGTTAATTAATTAATTACTATATGAATGAATAAAGAAATATACAAATGTGTATTCATGTAAATATATAAATATATTTAAAAAATTACACAAATAAATTGAACATTAATGTTTTTAATGTCTCATTAAATGTGTTATGGATGAATTTATTGGGACAATGTATGTATTATGATATATAATAATTAATTACATAACTATTAATATATTCATGTATTAAATAATAGCATTAAATTATTAATGTATTTATTGATTTATTTATTTAAATATTTCATTATTTTATTATATATATATTTTATTATACATAAATACATTTGTTCAATTATACATTTAATTCAACAACTATGTATGCATAAAAAATGAATAAGAAGAGATAGATAATTCAAATGTGTCAGTGTACAGCACGTACAGCAAGTACTGAACAGCGAAAGGAGTTCCTCTGCATTTAACCCATCGTAGTATCAGGAGCAGCGCTCAGCTGTTCATACAGAGAGGAGCAGTTAGGGTTAGGGTTCACACACCTAACCCCAGTTAGGGTTAGGGGGTCTTGCTCAAGGACACCTCCACAGTTCTTTGCTAGGAGGAGCCGGGGACCTCTCTACCGTCCACCTCTCTACCGCTCCACCTCTCTACCGTCCACCTCTCTACCGCTCCACCTCTCTACCGTCCACCTCTCTACCGCTCCACCTCTCTACCGTCCACCTCTCTACCGCCCACCTCTCCACCTCTCTACCGCTCCACCTCTCTACCGTCCACCTCTCTACCGCCCACCTCTCCACCTCTCTACCGTCCACCTCTCTACCGTCCACCTCTCTACCGTCCACCTCTCCACCTCTCTACCGTCCACCTCTCTACCGTCCACCTCTCTACCGCCCACCTCTCCACCTCTCTACCGTCCACCTCTCTACCGTCCACCTCTCTACCGCTCCACCTCTCTACCGTCCACCTCTCCACCGTCCACCTCTCCACCTCTCTACCGCTCCACCTCTCTACCGCTCCACCTCTCTACCGTCCACCTCTCCACCGTCCACCTCTCCACCTCTCTACCGCACCACCTCTCTACCGTCCACCTCTCTACCGCTCCACCTCTCCACCTCTCCACCTCTCCACCTCTCTACCGCTCCACCTCTCCACCTCTCTACCGTTCCACCTCTCCACCTCTCTACCGTCCACCTCTCCACCGTCCACCTCTCTACCTCTCTACCGTCCACCTCTCCACCGTCCACCTCTCCACCTCTCCACCTCTCTACCGTCCACCTCTCTACCGCTCCACCTCCTCTACCTGTTGCTGTTGTACCTGTTGTTCTGGTGGCCATGATCGCCAAACCAAAAGGTCTCCACCTCCTCTGCACCTGCCTCGGACATACTGCACGAGACGGAGCACCCGGACACCTGGACACCTGGACGCATTACAATATGAATGAATACAAATATATACAAATGTGTGTCTGTATGTAAATATATAAATATTAGTGCTGTCAATAGATTTAAATATTTAATCGGATTAATCATAATAAAATTCAGTTAAAACATTTTTGAACAGTTTAAAAGAAACAGATTTACTTGTAGTTTAGTTTTTGTTTTGTTTTTAGCTATCAGTCCGAAACGTTCCGCCCAGCGCTCTCCTCGTCCTCGTCCTCTCCGCGTCTCCTCGTCCTCCTTTCAAACCACGCGGACCCTGGGGGAGGAGCCTCTGACTCATCTGAGTAAACAAGGAGCGCGCCGTTAAGTCTCGAGACTTACGTTAACGCCTTAACTTTGACAGCCCTAATATATATATATATTTGTGTATTTATATATATATATATATATATATATACATATATATATATATATATTTGTGTATATATATATATATATATATATATATATATATATATATATATATATATATATATATATATATATATATATATACATATATACACACAAATCAATTGAACATTAATGTTTTTAATGTCTCATTAAATGTGTGAATAGATTAATTATATCGGGATAATGTATGTATTATGATATCTAATAATTGATAGACGCAGCACCCGGACGCAGATTGTCATTATTATTAGTATTTGTAAAGGTTTGAAGTAACATCCTGGTAGTTGGAGGTCGTTGGTCCTCTAGGCCCGAGGAAGAACAAACTCCGTCACCCTACACCCTTAAACTACACCTCACGGTCACACCGTCACACCGGGACGGGAACTATACGCTGAAAAGCAGAGTAGTACCCTAGTACTAACTAGTATTTCAGTATCACAGTATCACAGTATCACAGTGATATGACGGTATTATTACAAGAAGTAAATGGTATACGTGTCCTACCGTCCTGTCTTCGTCTTTGCTGAAAGTGAAACTTAACTAGTGAAGTCGGTTTCATGTTGGATGTTGAAATGAAAATGTCTTATCATTTCACAGCACAAGTTCAGTACAGCGAAAATAATTTGGCATAAACAGAGTGCAAATGTTGCAGTAAAGTGTATGGTTTTATAACATTTACAGGTTACAGTGGTTAAAACAGTGGACAGTCTACTAGGTATAAAAACAGTTATATATATTAATTATAGAGTATGTATGTGATATGTGCATAATAATAGGTATATATATATATATATATACACACAGCAGTGGCGTTGCGCAATATTTCGGGGCTCCCCCGCAGGTCGTGAAGTCCAAGGGGGGGGGGGGGGTTGTCGCGATCGTGAAGTCCAACGGGGGGGGGGGAGGTTGTCGCGATCGTGAAGTCCGATGGTAGGGTGGTGGTCCGGGCCGGCAGGTATGCCAGATGGCCAGTCCAGCCCTGGTGCCTAGCAATTTAGCAGGGAGGGGGGGGGGCCCTGGGGGTGGGGGCCTCCTAAACTCCGGGGCTCCCCGGCACCGCGGGGGCTGCGGGGGCCTCCGCTACGCCACTGACGCACAGGTATATAAGTATTCAACAGGTAGTGATCAGCAATTATGAAAAACAGGATAAATATATATAAACGTATATACAGCAGGTAGTGAGCAGAGATATGCAGTTCTATCAACAGTTGAGATTAAAATATATACTGTCTGCAGGTACAGTAAAAATGTACACGCTATCATACATCAATTATATCAGTTATCAATTCATATGTCAACTTTAGGTAGATGTAGGGAGTTATGACTACAGTGCAAGGCAGTCGGATATGTTAGGCCCCGACGAGCAGTGGCGGCTGGTGCATTTTTCACCAGGGGGGGCTATACCATTTTGCCAGCTATACCCCCCCCCCCCCATTGGACCTTTGACTTCACGATCGCGACACCCATATATATATATATATATATATATATATATATATATATATACCTGCTTTTTTGCTATATCAATCACACACACACACAAAATATAGATATCGGCACACACTGACAAAAAACACTGACATATATTTGTGTGTGTGTGTGTGTGTGTGTTTCCTAGTAGTACACTGTGACGCACACAAATGACGTCTTCCGTGGGGCGCATTGAAATGCGCCCCACGGGGAGACGTTTTGAGGACGCTGATTGGCTACATTTTATGTCACTCGTTTATATCTTGAATCAGCAATTGGCTAAACTGACCCGCCTCCGTGGGGCGCATTGAAAAGCGCCCCAGCAGCATCGTCATACAAATGCGCCCTTAAGGCTGCAGTGTACTAGGCATATGTGTACTAGGAAAAGCATATTATGTTGCGCAAATTATTTTCAAATCATATTTTACACATATTTCTGGGTGCATTCCACACACATATTGACAATTTATATATATATATATATATATATATATATATATATTATTATTTTTTTTTTGTGCGTGTGGTTTGGGGGGGGGCGGCGCCCCAGGGCCCCCTATGGGCCAGCCGCCACTGCCGACGAGCCAAATGTGCCAAACTACCCAGAAGTAGAGCGACACGGACACTCAAAACAACGGACAAAAAGTCTTTACTGTAAAAATCTCCAACATCAAAAACATAAACTAGGCAGGGCTGGACTGGTTACTTGGCGAGGTCGGAGCTGGAACACGCAGTCTCTGGTGACAGTGGTTCTCAATAACCAAGCGCCCGACGTCGGTCCTCGGCAGCCTAAAGAAGGGTAGATCCCAGGTGTTCATTAGTGTCAGTAGGCCTGATTAGGATGGGCAACACCTGGGATCCATTAGAGTGTGGGGGGGGGGGCACAACAGGATATCTTTCTAGTGGTTGGAAGCTCAGCTTATTTTCAACATCTTTTATGAATTATTCACAGAAGACACAATTTGTTCCTCGTTTTGTAATTTTGGGGCTCGACGAGGAACAATTCTTTTGATTTTGGTGATATAATTTAATATATTTGTATGTAACAGTATCCAGTATATTTAATCTTTAACATCTCGCCTACAATTTACAGCAACAATTTTAAGATATTCCTTGCTTTTATTAATATTCAACATTCTAATTTCAATATGTCTCAAATATTGATATAACATTCAACAACGCTCACACAGAGGGCTCCACCCAACTTCAATCTCTTCTCTGCAATTGACACCATTTTTCCATATTTCCCTGAGGAGAATGTCTATTAAATTAACACATTTTGCGTCAAATACATCAAACAATTGGTTTTATGTTTTTTAATAAATATTTTGATGAACACCAATTAATAGCAAAATGGAGAGGTTTCCCACAAGATGGAGGCTGCCTCTACCAGACTCTAATCAGTATGACTGAGGCCAGATGAGGCTGCTTCAACCAGACTCTAATCAGTCTGACTGGGGCCAGGTGAGGCTGCTTCAACCAGACTCTAATCAGTCTGACTGGGGCCAGGTGAGGCTGCTTCAACCAGGCTCTAATCAGCCTGACTGAGGCCAGGTGAGGCTGCTTCAACCAGACTCTAATCAGTCTGACTGGGGCCAGGTGAGGCTGCTTCAACCAGACTCTAATCAGTCTGACTGGGGCCAGGTGAGGCTGCTTCAACCAGGCTCTAATCAGTCCTGCCTGGGGCCAGGTGAGGCTGCTTCAACCAGACTCTAATCAGTCCTGCCTGGGGCAGTCTGGGATCAGCGTTAGTTCCTTGGCTTCAGGAGCTTTACTAAATATCTCCTTAATTTCCCTTGGGATAAATAAAGTTATCTTGAATCTTGAATCTTGAATCTGTTACATCGTGGGCACTCTCAACAACAGAGCTTGTCGTTAGGGCGTTGACAAACTTTAGGCACTATATCGCGTCACAGTTGAAAGCCGGAAGTACCCGTTAAAAATCTCTGAAGCAGTGTATCCCAAGTTCCAGTTAATGCAGTCACCTTGGCATTCACCATGGAGGACAGTTATCGCTGGACAACATCGCTGCATAACCTTCCAAAAGTCGGTCCAGACGATGTGGTTCAACTCGTGAATGAACACTACAGTGAAGAAGTCTACATCCGAATCATACAATTCCCCGTCATTGTGTGGCTCTATCTGGAGGAGAGATGGAGTGTGTGTGGGGGTCAGGACCAGTGCTTTTAATCATACACATACCCGACATTATTAGCCTATTCCGCCCACCTTTCGAGACGTATATGCTCTCCTTGTCAAAGTGCAAACTGCAGACATACGCGCTACCCCTGAGAACATGAAACCAGGGACCTTCATCCTCCTTATCAGCCTCACACAAGACTTGCGGAGGAGTTTGTCTTTGGGTAAATGGTGTAAACTGAGGTAGGGATGTCTTTGTTTAGACGTTGAGCAGCCGGTACACTACAATAACAGAGAGGAGGGGAGGCGGCCAGCAGTTTGCACTGCTCGGCGATGTTTAACGTTCCGGAAGCAGGAAGTGTGACATAGGCCTATTCCACCTGTACATAACGGGTACATCAACACACATACAACATCTTAGAACACTTAACAAACAAGTTCTTGTTCTTAGTAAACAAGAGTTCCTGTTTAACTAAACAACAACTCTTCATTTAAACACAAACATTAAACCTCTGCACATGACCCACCACGGGGGCAGCAGCTCAGTCTGTTGGCTCTTGGCTTGGGAACCGGAGGGTCGCCGGTTCAAGTCCCAAAAGTACAGAGTGGCCACTGTTAGAAAAAGGGGCCAGTTCGCCTCCTGGGCACTGCCGAGGAACCCTTGAGCAAGGCACCAGACCCCTACACTCAGGAGCGGACTCAGGCAAAAAAGCGGCCCAGGAATTTGTACCCGACGAAATAATGTCACTTTTTTTGACAAAAAAAGGATGCGTTTTAAATTGAGTTGATTTAACACCAATTAGCGTAAAACAAAAATGATTATAGTGTATATGTGACATACAAGCCCAGTGGCTATATGCATCTGTGATTTTAACATGTTAAATCATTGTCATCATAAGTCATTGATGAATACAATTTGGACCCACCAATTTGCCAGGCCAGACAGTTGGAATAGAATGATACTGCCTGCACCCAAGATCCACCACTAACCCACCAAGAGACCAGCAGGGTTCTGTTTCTGGAAACCCGTCTGAGAAAGAAACCCAGAGGAGAAGATTGTGGATTTCTTCTGTTAAACGCGCCTCCATCCCGGGGAGCAAAGAAGGAAACCATCAAAGTAGACATGTCTTTTAACATCTAACCCTCCTGTGCTGTTCGTTTCTAAGAGACAGAGAGGACGTTCGGGTCAATTCCACTAACATGTCAAGTTTGTGAGTGTATTTATGTGTAACCTGAGTGTGTGCTTTTTAACTTAGGATTTTTAACTTTTAAATGAAATAATAATGCTCCTAAAAGATAGCGTGTGTGATAGCGAAGTGTTATGGACAGGGTTTGACTTTTAAAACCATCTAACTAATTGAACTGTGTGTGTAAGTGACCAATCAAGAGGATTCAAAATGTTTATATTCAGCCACATGCATCGTTATATTATTTTGACCTCGTTTTTCCTTTTTGGTATTAATTTCCCACTAGCTGCTTGTTAAGGTGTTATTAAAGAGAATAAACCCCATGTTGGTTAAAAGTGCTGCGTACTTCCCCGTGTCCAATGTGACACCGACTTTACTTTTGAGTTTGGCGTGTCGCGTCTGTTCGTGGCGTAGTTTAATAGTTCTATAATAGAATGACTTTATTACTCATGTAGCAAACAGATTCAATACAAACAACCAAAAGTGGATTTTTAAAAACGTAAAAGAGAGCCATTTAAAAACGTTAGCGTCGACCAATCGATGTGAGCTCCTGAGAGAAACGAAAAGGGCGTTTGGTAAACAAACGCGCTCTCTGCCTCCCTCCCTCCCTCTCCTCTCTCCCCCCCCCCCCCTCTCTCTCTCTCTCTCTCTCTCTCTCTCTCTCTCTCTCTCTCTCTCTCTCTCTCTCTCTCTCCCCCCCTCTCCTCCTCCCTCTCTCTCTCTCTCTCTCTCTCTCTCTCTCTCTCTCTCTCTCTCTCTCTCTCTCTCTCTCTCTCTCTCTCTCTCTCTCTCTCTCTCTCTCTCTCTCTCTCTCTCTCTGCCTCCCTCCCTCCCTCTCTCTCTGCCTCCCTCCCTCCCTCTCTCTCTCCCTCTCTCTGTCATTTTGTGACGAGAGAGAGCACGAGTGGACCGCGTGCTGCACACACACACACACACACACACACACACACACACACACACACACACACACACACACACACACACACACACACACACACACACACACACACACACAGGACAAAACATCGTCGTATATACAGCGGTGACAAAGTACACAACTCCACACCAATGCAACTGGAAGTTGTTCAGTCAAATGTTTGCTTGAGTTAATTGATTGAAACAATTTTTTTAAAGTATTTCTTAATGTCAACGCATTGTTGTACTGCATTGTTGTCCTTATGGAAACCAAGAATCATAACATTAACCCCTCTGTTTGTAACTGGTTATTGGACTTCCTAACCAACAGACCCCAGTCAGTCAGGTTAGACAGTCTCACCTCCTCCACCCTCACCCTACTACTGGCATCTCACAGGGCTGTGTGCTGAGCCCTCTCCTCTACTCCCTCTTCACCCACGACTGCACTCCTGCACATGGTACAAACACCATCATCTAGTTTGCAGACAACACAACGGTGGTGGGCCTCATCAAGAACAACGATGAGGCAGCCTATAGGAGGTCCAGCACCTGGTGGCGTGGTGCGCTGACAACAACCTGGCCGTCAACACCAAGAAGACCAAGGAGCTGATTCTGGTGAACTTCTACCAGTGTGCTATTGAAAGCATACTCACTAACTGCATCACAGTGTGGTACGTCAACTGCACTGTCTCAGACCGGAAAGTGCTGCAAAGGGTGGTGAAAACCGCCCAACGCTTCGTTGGAAACCACATCCCCCCCCCCCTCTCTGAACTCTGTACCACAGCCCCCCCCCCCTCTGAACTCTGTACTGTACCACAGAACCCCCCCCCCCCTCTGACCTCTGTACCACAGCCCCCCCCCCCTCTGAACTCTGTACCACAGCCCCCTCCCCCCCCCTCTGAACTCTGTACCACAGCCCCCCCCCTCTGAACTCTGTACTGTACCACATCCCCCCCCCCCTCTGAACTCTGTACCACAGCCCCCCCCTCTGACCTCTGTACCACAGCCCCCCCCTCTGACCTCTGTACCACAGCCCCCCCCCTCTGACCTCTGTACCACAGCCCCCCCCCTCTGACCTCTGTACCACAGCCCCCCCCCTCTGAACTCTGTACCACAGCCCCCCCCCTCTGACCTCTGTACCACAGCCCCCCCCCTCTGACCTCTGTACCACAGCCCCCCCCCTCTGACCTCTGTACCACAGCCCCCCCCCCCTGACCTCTGTACCACAGCCCCCCCCCTCTGACCTCTGTACCACAGCCCCCCCCCTCTGACCTCTGTACCACAGCCCCCCCCCTCTGACCTCTGTACCACAGCCCCCCCCCTCTGACCTCTGTACCACAGCCCCCCCCCCTCTGACCTCTGTACCACAGCCCCCCCCTCTGAACTCTGTACCACAGCCCCCCCCCCTCTGACCTCTGTACCACAGCCCCCCCCTCTCTGCTGCCCAACATATGAACTCTGAACCCTGCTGACAATACCCTTTCACCATCAATGTCTTCAACGGCCTTGCACTGTATCATAACTCCCTACCTATAGTTTACATATTTATTGTTTACATACCTATATATGTATATATTAATTGATATATATTTATCTTTTGATACTGCATACCCCTGCTCACTACCTGTTATATATATTATAATTCAGCACTTTTCTTATACCTACTCTATAAGTAATTGTATACCTGTTTTTAGTAGTAGTTTTTTTTGTAGATACTACATACTATTATGTACATACTATTCAACAACTGTATATTATATATTACCATGCACTTTACTGCAACATTTAGATGCCACCAAATTCCTTTTGCTGTGCTGTACACTGACAATCAATTAGAATCTAATCGAATCTACTGATCTACTGCCACGATTTACAGAACCTAATGCAACCTACTGAAGAACCTGTAGGATAACAATTAATAAAAGTAAAGTACATTTTATGCACATGCATGTGGTGTATAGGCATGTGGCAGGGGTTACAGGCGATAAGGAACTTCAGAGGGAGAACCAGTTCCGTAGAGCAGGGGTTCCCAACCGCCGGGCCGCGGACCGGTACCGGGCCGTGGAGGTGTTACTGCCGGGCCGCCAAACAGCTGTGTGTTTATCATCATATTTGACTCAAATAATTTGAGTATAGGTGAACGGCGGGCGGTATAATCTATATATAGAGATTATATATATAGTATAATCTATATATATAGATTATATAGCGGTATATATGGGCGGTATAATCTATATATATAGATTAAATATATATCGGCGGCATAACGAGACTTTCAGTTGCACGCGCTACTAAAGAGACTACGCGCTAGTGACGTGTCGGTCACGAATTAGCCGGTTTTTGTTACGGGCGCTGCGCGTACATGTGCGTTTATACTGAAATCGAGCCCTGCCGTTTTGTTAGGGGTGTGTGTTGAGATTTCTTTCATGTATCTGCCGGTCCGTGGCACAAAAAAGGTTGGGAACCCCTGGTGTAGAGAACTCCTCTACCTCCCTCCCAGGAGAGCTAAATACCTTTTTTGCTCGGTTCGACATGAACTAACATGTTACCCTAAACAACCCAAGGTAACATGCCTGAACGACTATAGACCTGTAGCCCTCACCTCGAATGTCAGCAAATGCTTCGAGAGGTTGGTCAAGGACTTTATTTGCTCCGTGTTACCTGCCACGCTGGACCCATGGCAATTTGCATATCGTCAAAACAGATCCACGGACGACGCAATTGCCATGGCCCTCCACACTGCCCTTTCCCACCTGGAGGGAAAGAACTGTTATGTGCGAATGCTGGACTACAGCTCAGCATTCAACACGATAGTTCCTGCCAAGCTCGACACCAAGCTTAGAGGTCTAGGCGTGCCCCCATCCACGTGCAGCTGGATACTGGACCTCCTGTCGGACCGCCACCAGGTGGTGAGGATGGGCAGCATCACCTCAGAGCCACTGACCCTCAACACGGGAGCCCCCCAGGGATGCGTGCTGAGCCCTCTCCTCTACTCCCTCTACACCCACGACTGCATGGCTATGCACAGCTCCAACGTCATCATCAAGTTTGCTGACGGCACGACAGTGATGGGCCTGATCGCCGGCGACGACGAGACAGCCCACAGGGAGGAGGTTGGATCACTGGAGCAGTGGTGCCAGGAGAACAGCCTCGCCCTCAACGTCAAGAAGACCAAGGAGCTGACTACAGGAAGCAGAGAGGAGAGCACGCCCCTATCTCCATCAACGGTGTTGCAGTAGAAAGAGTCAGCGGCTTCAAGTTCCTCGGTGTGCACATCTCCGAGGACCTCACATGGTCCACGCACACCACACACGTGGTGAAAAGGGCCCAACAACGCCTGTATTTCCTCAAGTGTCTGAGGAAATTCCGCATGGGCCCCCGCATCCTGAGAACATTCTACACCGGCACCATGGAGAGTGTTCTTACAGGGTGTATCACCGCCTGGTACGGGAACTGCACTGCACTCGAGCGCAGAGCGCTTCAAAGGGTGGTGCGGACGGCCCAGTATATCGTTGGAGGTGAGCTCCCCTCCCTCCTGGATATATACAACAGGCGGTGCGTGTTGTATATATATCAACGCATCATAAAAGACATTGCCCACCCCAGCCACGAACTGTACTCACTGTTACCGTCAGGCAGGCGATACCTCAGTATCAAGTGCCGTACAAATAGACTCAGAGACAGCTTCCACAGTCAGACCATCAGGCTGCTGAACAAGGGCGTATAGCATATAACAATGTACATTTTATTACATTGATTTATATATATACTGTATATTGCTCTTTTTCTGACATATTACATTTTATATAATGCATTTTTATATATTTAACTTATACAGTTTTGTACATTTTTATTTATTTTTATCCTATTCTGTTTTTTATAACTGCTGTCTGTCGTTGGTTATTGCACATACGATTTTCACTCAATGCTTTATACTTGTGTAAACTGTTAAGTGACTTGACTTGACTTGTGACACACACACACGCACACACACAGCTCTACTTCCTGTATGATGATGTCATCATGACCTGTCTGGTCTGCAAGAGGAACCGGTTATTCCAGAGGAACCGGTTATACTGGATGGACCGGTTTACTGGATCAGGGGTTCTCACACTTTTTGAGGACTGCTCAAAATCGTCACAACAATTAAACGCTTACTACCATTTCTTCTCTTAAATGCCTTTGGAACTATTGGTATTCTAAAAATGTTCAACCTAAATACTCCAGACCTGTTTTATAGTAATACACACAAGCATGTATATGTACATTTGAATCAAGTAAATACCACTTATATACTTTGTATATTTATATATATTATATCATTTTATAACAGTAACAAGACATAGTCCTATGACCTAACAGTAAGAAGACATAGTCCTATGACCTAACAGTAAGAAGACATAGTCCTATGACCTAACAGTAAGAAGGCATAGTCCTATGACCTAACAGTAAGAAGACATAGTCCTATGACTATGAATAGTAAGAAGACATAGTCCTATGACCTAACAGTAAGAAGACATAGTCCTATGACTATGAACAGTAAGAAGACATAGTCCTATGACCTAACAGTAAGAAGACATGGTCCTATGACTGAACAGTAAGAAGACATAGTCCTATGACCTAACAGTAAGAAGACATAGTCCTATGACCTAACAGTAAGAAGACATAGTCCTATGACCTAACAGTAAGACGACATACTCCTATGACCTAAAAGTAAGAAGACATAGTCCTATGACCTAACAGTAAGAAGACATAGTCCAATGACCTAACAGTAAGAAGACAGTCCTATGACTGAACAGTAAGAAGACATAGTCCTATGACCTAACAGTAAGAAGACATAGTCCTATGACCTAACAGTAAGAAGACAGTCCTATGACCTAACAGTAAGAAGACATGGTCCTATGACTGAACAGTAAGAAGACATAGTCCTATGACCTAACAGTAAGAAGACATAGTCCTATGACCTAACAGTAAGAAGACATAGTCCTATGACCTAACAGTAAGAAGACATAGTCCTATGACCAAACAGTAAGACGACATACTCCTATGACCTAACAGTAAGAATACATAGTCCTATGACCTAACAGTAAGAAGACATAGTCCTATGACCTAACAGTAAGAAGACAGTCCTATGACTGAACAGTAAGAAGACATAGTCCTATGACCTAACAGTAAGAAGACAGTCCTATGACCTAACAGTAAGACGACATACTCCTATGACCTAACAGTAAGAAGACATAGTCCTATGACCTAACAGTAAGAAGACATAGTCCTATGACTGAACAGTAAGAAGACATAGTCCTATGACCTAACAGTAAGAAGACATAGTCCTATGACCTAACAGTAAGAAGACAGTCCTATGACTGAACAATAAGAAGACATAGTCCTATGACCTAACAGTAAGAAGACATAGTCCTATGACTATGAACAGTAAGAAGACATAGTCCTATGACCTAACAGTAACAAGATATAGTCCTATGACTGAACAATAAGAAGACATAGTCCTATGACTGAAAAATAAGAAGACATAGTCCTATGACTGAACAATAAGAAGACATAGTCCTATGACTGAACAGTAAGAAGACATAGTCCTATGACCTAACAGTAAGAAGGCATAGTCCTATGACCTAACAGTAAGAAGACATAGTCCTATGACTATGAATAGTAAGAAGACATAGTCCTATGACCTAACAGTAAGAAGACATAGTCCTATGACTATGAACAGTAAGAAGACATAGTCCTATGACCTAACAGTAAGAAGACATGGTCCTATGACTGAACAGTAAGAAGACATAGTCCTATGACCTAACAGTAAGAATACATAGTCCTATGACCTAACAGTAAGAAGACATAGTCCTATGACCTAACAGTAAGAAGACAGTCCTATGACCTAACAGTAAGACGACATACTCCTATGACCTAACAGTAAGAAGACATAGTCCTATGACCTAACAGTAAGAAGACATAGTCCTATGACCTAACAGTAAGAAGACATAGTCCTATGACTGAACAGTAAGAAGACATAGTCCGATGACCTAACAGTAAGAAGACATAGTCCTATGACCTAACAGTAAGAAGACAGTCCTATGACCTAACAGTAAGAAGACATGGTCCTATGACTGAACAGTAAGAAGACATAGTCCTATGACCTAACAGTAAGAAGACATAGTCCTATGACCTAACAGTAAGAAGACATAGTCCTATGACCTAACAGTAAGAAGACATAGTCCTATGACCAAACAGTAAGACGACATACTCCTATGACCTAACAGTAAGAAGACATAGTCCTATGACCTAACAGTAAGAAGACATAGTCCTATGACCTAACAGTAAGAAGACAGTCCTATGACTGAACAGTAAGAAGACGTAGTCCTATGACCTAACAGTAAGAAGACATAGTCCTATGACCTAACAGTAAGAAGACAGTCCTATGACCTAACAGTAAGACGACATACTCCTATGACCTAACAGTAAGACATAGTCCTATGACCTAACAGTAAGAATACATAGTCCTATGACTGAACAGTAAGAAGACATAGTCCTATGACCTAACAGTAAGAAGACATAGTCCTATGACCTAACAGTAAGAAGACAGTCCTATGACTGAACAGTAAGAAGACATAGTCCTATGACCTAACAGTAAGAATACATAGTCCTATGACTGAACAGTAAGAAGACATAGTTATATGACCTAACATTAAGAAGACATAGTCCTATGACTGAACAATAAGAAGACATAGTTCTATGATCTAACAGTAAGAAGACATAGTCCTATGACTATGAATAGTAAGAAGACATAGTCCTATGACCTAACAGTAAGAAGACATAGTCCTATGACTATGAACAGTAAGAAGACATAGTCCTATGACCTAACAGTAACAAGACATAGTCCTATGACTGAACAATAAGAAGACATAGTCCTATGACTGAAAAATAAGAAGACATAGTCCTATGACTGAAAAATAAGAAGACATAGTCCTATGACCTGACAGTAAGAAGACATAGTCCTATGACTGAACAGTAAGAAGACATAGTCCTATGCCCTAACAGTAAGAAGACATAGTCCTATGACTGAACAGTAAGAAGACATAGTCCTATGACCTAACAGTAAGAAGACATAGTCCTATGGCCTAACAGTAAGAAGACATAGTCCTATGACCTAACAGTAAGAAGACATAGTCCTATGACCTAACAGTAAGAAGACATAGTCCTATGACCTAACAGTAAGAAGACATAGTCCTATGACCTAACAGTAAGAAGACAGTCCTATGACCTAACAGTAAGAAGACATAGTCCTATGACCTAACAGTAAGAAGACATAGTCCTATGACTACGAACACTAACAAGATGGCATAGTCCTAATAAACCCAGCCATTTAAATTGATTGGTCTAAAGCTGACTTTCATTAAGTGCTTCAACTTTCAAATACTAAACGTATTACTCCTTATTCAAATCATTGGCAGAAATTCAAATTTATTTTGATTGTATTTTTTATAGAATTGTTTTAAAAAGTCATACTGCGGGAGGGAATGGGGAGTAAGCACTGAACTTGTTGCAAATGGCAAATAAAACATCTTGTATCTTGAAAGCTCTTAACAAATCATAACAGAAGTTATCATAACAGCGTTACAGAACACATCATAGTCATTTAGTCAGTGCCCGTGTTTTTTGGCAGATGTATTCCTCGCTCTTTAGACGGAAACATTAACATATTTACATTTTATTATATTCCGGGTGCTTTGTAATCATATGTCACTTTAGCTTGGTTGGCGTTATGGCTTTGTTCGCACCTGAAGACACATGACGCACTTTGGTCTCCCGTCGCTGTTATCAAAAAACTCTCGATGAAGTGTGGTTGAATTTTCTCAATTTAGCTTGTTTGGGCTAGCATGACTGACGATGTGGACTGACCGAGATGACTGACATATTGATCCGTATTTAGCTCTCCAGCTAGCTGGATGGCTAATAAGCCGAGCTACGCAGCAGCAGAAACAGTTAGTTGGAGTGAAGTGAACGAGTCATGATTGACGTGATGTCACAATCACATCAGTTTCTATTGGCCCAAAGCTAACCTGGGTGGGAGTTAGAACACAATATGCTTGTTTGATTGGCGCAAATGGTCGCCATCTGTAGATATGCATTATTAGCGAAATAGTAATAATATTTTTTTGTAATTATTATACATTTTTTACATATTATTTTGCGGACCCCCTGGCTATGGGTCCCACCCCTGGGGGTCCGCGGACCCCAGTTTGAGAACCCCTGAATAAGACTCCTGGTTCCCATTAGCGTGTACAGACGTTAGGAAGCCATTGAAGAACTTTTTTTCTTTCTTTTTTTATTTACAATAATTTTTTACAAAGTTTCAGTTGGCTTAAAAACATGAAGAAAATCACACAACAGACATCACACAACAGAGAACGGAACAAACCAAACCGTTCTCCAGACCTTATAACAGAACAGAGGAACACTGCTTTATCTCGACTTCTGAGTGTGTCCTGGCAGACAGAAACTAGTAGAAATAAGTTAATAACTCTTTATCTATTGTATTTTAGCCAACATTTCTATATTGTTGTTTAACAAGCTGGCTAACAGACGAACACTTTAACTAAAAAGTTAAAGTTTATTTGACCTGGTCACCCATAACCAACATCAGCACACAGAAGGAACCGCTTTGACCGCTTTGCAGTTTAGTAGTTAAAGCAGCACAATAATATATCAAAGAACAAACAAATCAAACAATTAAAAAACGTAAGAAAACAGTAACTCCTGGTGCATTGATACAGAAACGTAGCTAGCTTTAAATATGGCATATTTACGATATTCCCACATGTTGATAGACCTGTTACGGTAACACACTGGAATGAGCCCTGTAGAGACAGACCAGTCCTGGTCCCCAACCGCTGCAAGCTATTTATCCTCGTTAGCAAACTCGCTAGCCAAGTTGGTTCTTGTTAGCCAACTTGTTTGCTGAATTGGTGACCATTAACTGAATTGGTGATCGTTAGCGAACCTATTAGTTGAAAATGTGATTGTCAGCTGAACTGGTGCTTGTTTGTTAACTTGTTAGGTGAATTGGTCATTTTTTGCTGAATTGGTGATATTTAACCAACTTGTAAGTTGAAAATTTGATCGTCAGCTGAATTGGTGCTTGTTTGCTAACTTGTTAGGTGAATTAGTGATTGTTAGCTGAATTGTTGATTGTTAGCTGAATTGGTGCACAACAGCTAACTTATGGGTGTTGGCAAACCGTAGCTAACTCGTTACGTGTGTTGGCACTTATTGGCCGACGTATGTGTGTTGGCACTCGCTACCTAGCTCGTTGGCTTATCTAGACGGTTGCCAGGTTGGAGTTCTCTGAACCTGCTTGGTGCCTGAAAAAGAAAGTGTCTTTGGTGGAGCCCAGGTTCGGGACACCGTCCCCTAGCTGTCCGGAAGGCCATAGAATAGAGATAATTATTTTTGCAATTGCAATTAAAAAAGTGAAATTATTATTTTCAGCAAGAAGACATAGAATAATAGAACAAGAATAGAGCTCTTCCTTTTGGAGAATATACTTTGTGTTTTGTCTATCGTCAGTGTACATATTTACATAATAATGACTTTGTTCCAACAGTCGTCAAAGCCTTCCGTTCTTCCTATGAAGCGTTCAAACCTTCATGATTTATGATCTATGATATTTTTCTTATCATAACATAAATGTTCCCTTTAGTCTACCATGCCGTCCGGTGGGCTACACCGCAATATGACCTCTGACGCCTCGTCTCAAACCTAATACTAACATCTTCCTTTTGTTTTGTTTCAACATTTTCTTGAGTTTTTACAACAAATGATAAAATCCAGAGTAACAAAACAACAAAATTAACTTCTTTGATGTGAAACGTCAGTTACTCTCTGCTCCTGGAGGAGGAGGGAGGAAGTGGGGGTAGGAGGAGGAGGAGGGAAGGGAGGAAGAGGGGAGGGAGAAGAAGGCAGAGGACGGGGGAGGAAGGAGAAGGAAGGGGGGGGGAGGAGGAGGACTACAGTTGGTGTGGTTTCCTCATTCCGTCCTCGCTGAGATCATACCTGGACAGGAAACAGGAAGTGAAACCAGAACGTTACGCCTTTGAGCGCAACAAACACATACTGATCTACTGATAGCTACACGACAAGGCTAACGTTCCTTGATACATGTCACAGCTTCAGTCATTCAGTTATTGTTATATATATATATAGATATATGTTGTTATGTCATTTCATAGATGATAGTTACCACTGAGTCCAGCCCTTGGCTATGTCCTCGTAGGTCAAGTCCACCAGGACCTGGTAGAGAGAAACACATGTTAATTTACATCTGGATTAACATGTTAGTTTAATCTACATTCTTAGGTTAGTTTAATCTAGTTTAGAAGGTTAGTTCAATCTTGTTGAACAGGTTAGTATAACCTAGTAAAATACTGTAGGTTAGTTTAATCTAGATTCATAGGTTAGCTTAATCTAGATTAACACGTTAGGTTAATGTAGTTTAACAGGTTGGTTTAATCTCGTCGAACAAGTAAGTATAACCTAGTTAAATAGGTTATTTTAATCCAGACTAACGGGTTGGTTTAATCTGGATTAGGGTTAATGAAGGTGAGCAGGTCGAGATGGAGCGGGTCCCCACCTTCCCCAGAAGGCCCTTGTGCTTGGACAGCAGTCCTCCTCCGTTCTTCACAGCCACGTCCAGAGTCCTCCTGTGGAGCTCCACCATGGACACGCTGAACTCAAACCTGGGGACGCACAGGAACCCTTCATCTTAACACACCTTCATCTTACCTTAACACACCTTCATCTCATCTTAACACACCTTCATCTTACCTTAACACACCTTCATCTCATCTTAACACACCTTCATCTCATCTTAACACACCTTCATCTCATCTTAACACACCTTCATCTTACCTTAACACACCTTCATCTCATCTTAACACACCTTCATCTCATCTTAACACACCTTTATCTTACCTTATCTTAACACAGCTTCATCTTAAGACCCCTTTATCTTATCTTAAGACCCCTTTACCTTATCTTAAGACACCTTTATCTTATCTTATCTTAAGACACCTTTATCTTACCTCATCTTAAGACACCTTTATCTTATCTCATCTTAAGACACCTTGATCTTATCTTAAGACCCCTTTATCTTATCTTATCTTAAGACCCCTTTATCTTATCTTATCTTAAGACCACTTTATCTCATCTTAAGACACCTTTATCTCATCTTAAGACCACTTTAGCTTACCTTAAGACACCTTTATCTTATCTCATCTTAAGACACCTTTATCTCATCTTAAGACACCTTTATCTTATCTCATCTTAAGACCCCTTTATCTTACCTTAAGACCCCTTTATCTTACCTTAAGACACCTTTATCTTACCTTAAGACAACTTTATCTTATCTCATCTTAAGACCCCTTTATCTTACCTTAAGACACCTTTATCTTATCTCATCTTAAGACCCCTTTATCTTACCTTAAGACACCTTTATCTTATCTCATCTTAAGACCCCTTTATCTTACCTTAAGACACCTTTATCTTAAGACAACTTTATCTTACCTTAAGACATCTTTATCTCATCTCATCGTAAGACACCTTTATCTTATCTTATCTTAAGACACCTTTATCTTACCTCATCTTAAGACACCTTTATCTTATCTCATCTTAAGACACCTTGACCTTATCTTAAGACCCCCTTATCTTATCTTATCTTAAGACAGCTTTATCTTACCTTAAGACACCTTTATCTTACCTTAAGACACCTTCATCTTATCTCATCTTAAGACCCCTTTATCTTACCTTAAGACACCTTTATCTTATCTCATCTTAAGACAGCTTTATCTTACCTTAAGACACCTTTATCTTACCTTAAGACACCTTTATCTTATCTCATCTTAAGACACCTTTATCTCATCCCATCTTAAGACATCTTTATCTCATCTCATCTTAAGACACCTTTATCTTATCTCATCTTAAGACACCGTTATCTTATCTCATCTTAAGACACACGGGACACCTTTATCTGACTGGTAGATTGAACATTTATATAATATGTATACAGATATATAGATGATATAGTATATATGACTGAGGTCTGGTCGTAGACGGGCTCAGTGTATGTATATAGATGTTTACTATATAGATCTTTTTTGTAGCTTCACTTTAACCACTTGGATAATCCGCTGGATTACATTGTTTTAGTTTTTAAACTCTTATGTGGATTTTTAAACTGCTCATATGGAGCTCTGTGTCTCACGGTCATGAGCTCATCTCTGCCGCTGCGGAGCTGCTCCGTCTCCGGTCTACTCCAGGACCTCCAGCTCTTACCCAACACCTGCTATTCTCAAACCACCAAGTGGTTATCCATTAACCACTCCATTATGATCGTGGTTATCCATCCACTCACCGTGGATCTGGACCAAATTTTGAGGACACAAACCACAACAATAACAAAACAATCCGCTCTTTCTGGTCCACTGAGCCCCGCCCCCCTCACACCGCCCGTGCTGTCAATCACAGTGTGTCTCCCCCCTGCTTAAAACATCCACATATGCACAACTTACCGGTCTGAAACTATGCATCTTTAACATAAGGTCCCTCACCAATAAGGCCCTGCTGGTTTCTGACTTCATTATGGACAAAAAGCTTGATTTTTTTCTGCCTCACGGAGACCTGGCAACAGTCTGATGACTTCTCCCAGCTTAATGCAGCTGTCCCACCGGGGGATGCTTTTATTAGTAAACCCCGTGCCTCTGGGAGGGGGGACGGCTTGCTGTGTTGTACCGTGAAATCATTAAAGTCACTGCAGTCACTGTCCCCCATCACTCCTCTTTTGAATGCCTAGCTGTAAAACTCACTGGCTCCAAACCCACCATCATTATTTCCATCTACAGACCACCAAAGCCCTGTTTTTCTCACTGAATTGTCATCACTTCTAACATCTGTATGTGCAATGTCCCCTACTGTTATCCTCTTGGGTGACTTTAACATCCACATCAATGGTTTTGCAAATGATTTCATCTCACTCCTGGACTGCCTCGGTATCACACAGCATGTCAACCTCCCAACTCATAACAAAGGTCACATCCTGGACTTACTCTGCTGCACTGGCATCACTCCCATTAACTTTACCGTCACCGACTTCCCCATTTCTGACCATAAAGCTGTAATGTTTTATATCCATGCCCCCCTTTTTAAAGCCAAAGAACAACGGTCCATCACCTTCAGAAACATTAAACATATTAACCCCACAGATCTCACCACCCTGATTAACTCCTACCCCAATCCTCCCCCATCCCCCCACACTGCTGACCTGGTGAATCACTGTAATAACTGTCTCTCCTCTTCCCTCACTGCTCTGGCTCCCTTGAAAACTCACAAAGTTTCATTCACCCACTCCGCCCCCTGGTTTACCTCTGAGCTCCGTCAGCTCAAAACCAAAGGCCGCCGACTGGAGCGGCTGTGCAAAAACACCGGACTCTCAGTTCACACCCAAATGTACTCAGATCACCTTCATCACTATAAAAACGCGCTTTCCAATGCCAAATCCTCCTATACTCCAACCTCATCAGCACTGGTAACAACAGAGTTCTCTTCTCCACAGTCAGACACCTTCTTCAGCCTCCTCAAACCCTCCCCCCAGACATCTCCACTGATCGATGCACTGACTTTTTGCAATTTTTTCCACTCTAAAATGAACACCATTCACCTACAGCTGGCCTCATCATGCACCTCCTCAAGTGATCCACCCTGGATGGTACCACTGGCCAACCACTCATCAGCTCCCTCTCCAACTTCACCCCATCATCGGAATACACCATCTCAGAGCTCAAGGGGTCAAGGCTTGTCTACCAGCCATATCACCCATGGTCACTGACATAATTAACTCCTCCGTCACCTCTGGAATTGTACCCCCACCCTCAAACTGGCTGCAATCACTCCCATCCTCAAGAAACCCGGTACTGACCCAGCCCATCTGAACCACTACAGGCCCATCTCCAACCTACCCTTCATCTCCAAGACCCTTGAGAGGGTGGTTGCCGCACAGCTTCAGTCCCATCTGGAAATAAACAACCTCCATGAACCGTTTCAATCTGGTTTCTGCCAAAAACACAGCACTGAAACGGCCCTGGTTAAAATCACTAACGACCGCCTCCATGCAGCTGACTCTGGACTTCTCACCATCCTCATCCTCTCAACCTCAGCGCTGCATTCAACACCATTTCCCACCCACTACTCCTGGACCGCCTGGCTGGCATTGGGATCACTGGTGTTGCACTCTCCTGGTTCACATCATACCTCACTGACAGACAACTCGGGAACCAAAAGTCAGGGTGTTCTGTTTCACTGGGTGTCCCCCAGGGGTCAGTACTGGGTCCACTCCTATTCATCACATACAGTATCTCCTCCCCCTGGGCTAAATCCTCCGTCACCATGGGGTTCACTTCCACTGCTATGCCGACGACACACAGGTCTACATTTCCTCCAAACCCACCACTGCCCTGCCCCCCACCTCCCTCACCACCTGCCTAGAGGACATCAGGAGCTGGATGAGAAGGAATTTCCTCAAGCTCAACGCTAGCAAAACTGAGGCCCTGCTCATCGGCTCCAAATGCACCCTCACCATGTCACAAAACAAACCAAACATCATCATCGACGGCTTCCCCATACCATTCTCTTCCCAAGTAAAAAGCCCCGGTGTCATTCTGGACGGCTCCCTCTCATTTGTACCACACATTAAAAACATCACTCGCACTGCCTTCTTCCATCTTCTGAGCATTTCCAGAGTCCGCTCATCTCTGTCCCAATCCAGCACTGAAATCCTGGTCCACTCATTTGTCACGTCCCGGATTGATTACTGCAATGCACTTCTGACCGGCCGGATCATTACCCGCACCAACTCATCTGACCACATCACCCCCGTTCTCATTCAACTACACTGGCTTCCTGTGCGCTACCGGATTGACTATAAAAACCTCTTACTCACCAAAGCTCTCCACAATGTAACCCCCATCTCCATCACTGACCTCCTTCAGGAGAACACCCCCACCCGCACCCTCCGCTCTTCCTCCGTTGGACTCGCTGGGCTCCCAGACTCTGGAGCTCCCTGCCGCTACACATCCCACAGTCTGACTCTATAACAACTTACAAAACACAACTAAAAACCCATCTGCTTAAACCGGCATATCCCTTATAAACTGTACCATCTTTCTTCCTTTTACTTCCTGTTGTTTGTCTTGTTTTAAACCCTGCGGACACTTTGTGAAGTCCACTGTTTTTCCTTTTTTATATTTTTATAATTTTAATTTTACTGTAGCATATATGCTCTGTAAGGTGTCCTTGGGTGTCTTGAAAGGCGCCCCACAAATAAAATGTATTATTATTATTATGTAGATATATATAGTATAGAGCTATGACTGACGTCTGGTCGTAGACAGGGTTCAGGGTCCTCTTGTGGGTGGGTGTTTTCCGGCGTCCTGACCGCCGTTTGTCCGGCAGGAGGTACAGACGGACGTATGGGTCAGAACCACGGTCTGTGATCGCTATCAGGTTCCTGAGGAGAAGGAGAAGAACACTGCTTCAATGAACCAACCAACCAACCAACCAACCAGACAGACGGACGGACGGACGTACCTGCAGGAGTGGACCACCACCACCAGCTTGTTCCTCGGGGAGCTGTGTCTCACCGTCAGCTGGACCTCTCCTAGAGGAAGCTGATGACCACTCCCACTGGGGGGAGGGGGAGAGAGAGAGAGAGAGAGAGAGAGAGAGAGAGAGAGAGTGAGTCCAGTCCTCAGGAACCCTAACCCTGGCCCCTTAACCCTAACCCCTGTCCCCTTAAGGCCTAACCTGAGCCCTGAACCCTGTCCCCTGACCCCCAAACCCTGTCCCCTGACCCCTTAAGGCCATAATCTGACCCTAAACCCTGTCCCCTGACCCCTTAACCTGACCCTTAAAGCCTACTGACCCTAACCCTGTCCCCTAAGCCTAACCTGACCCTGAACCTTGTCCCCTGACCCCTTAAGGCCCTAATCTGACCCCTAAACCCTGACCCCTTAAGGCCCTAACGTGACCCCTGAACCCTGACCCCTTAAGGCCCTAACCTGACCCCTGAACCCTGACCCCTTAAGGCCCTAACCTGACCCCTTATCCTTGACCCTAACGGTACGTACTTGTGCAGCTGGTGCAGCCTCTGCTGCAGCTCCTGCACGGCGTAGGGGTTGGAAACGTCTGAGGCGATGCTGGGGGTGGGCTCCTTCCCCCCCGGACCCCCAGCCAGGTACTGGTGGGAGCCCGAGATCGCCAGGTTAGAGGCGCTCCTGCCCGCCTCTCCAAGACCCGTCCCTCCTCCCGGGCCGTTATCCGGACCTCCCCACACCCCCTCTGGTTCTCCTCGCCGTGCCGCCGCCCCCGAGGCGGAGTGGGGGAGGTCGTTTGAGGAGTGGGGCACCCCAGGGTTCAGGTCAGAGCTGCTGCTTCCCTTCCGGACCTGGACGGACGAGGGGGCGGAGTCGGCCCGGGAACCGGCGGTCTGGTCCAGGGTGAGCACCTGGGAGGAGAAGAGACAGGGTCATGTGGTGGGAAGTGAAAAGAGACAGACAGGACAGTGAAGAGAGAGACAGGCCAGTGAAGAGACAGGCCAGTGACAAGAGACAGACAGGATAGTGAAGAGAGAGACAGGCCAGTGAAGAGACAGGCCAGTGACAAGACACAGACAGGATAGTGAAGAGAGAGACAGGCCAGTGAAGAGAGACAGGACAGTGAAGAGAGAGAAAGGACAGTGAAGAGAGACAGACAGGATAGTGAAGAGAGAGACAGGCCAGTGAAGAGACAGGCCGGTGACATGATATGGTTATTTACTGGTTTACTGAACTCACTCAATGGTCAATGGCCTTTTACACAGTGCGTTTTTTCGAGCCAAAAATCCTAACATTCCGTACCGATTCTCCCAACACTCAAAGATAAACAGCAGTGGTCTCAAAACGTGGTTCCCCTAAAGGTGCTCTCTGAGGAAGCAGCGGAACGTACCCTCAGAGCTGCCTTCATGCGGACACTGCAGCTGGGCCCCGAGTTCCTGAGGGGGAACCCCTCGTTCAGGGTCATCTCTGGGGCCTCCAGCAGACGGCTCAGAGGCAGCACCATGGTGCCCAGAGAACAGCTGTGCTTCTCGTCCTTCACCTGGAGAACACGTGAGGAACATGCGGAGAACATATGGGGAATAAATGAGAATGAAAACATTTCTCGCCATGAAGACAAAAATATATAAATAAAAATGATTAGAGAAGGACTCTGGTGTGAGACCTGGTTAGTTCTAAACTCTGGTGTGAGACCTGGTTAGTTCAAAGCTCTGGTGTGAGACCTGATTAGTTCAAAGCACTGGTGTGAGACCTGGTTAAGCCCAAACTCTGGTGTGAGACCTGGTTAGACCTTAACTCTGGCGTGAGACCTGGTTAGACCTAAACTCTGGTGTGAGACCTGGTTAGTTCTAAACTCTGGTGTGAGACCTGGTTAGACCTTAACTCTGGCGTGAGACCTGGTTAGTTCACAACTCTGGTGTGAGACCTGGTTAGACCTTAACTCTGGCGTGAGACCTGGTTAGTTCTAAACTCTGGTGTGAGACCTGGTTAGACCTTAACTCTGGCGTGAGACCTGGTTAGTTCTAAACTCTGGTGAGACCTGGTTAGTCTTAAACTCCGGTGAGACTTACCTCCACCTCCAGCTCCTGGCTGCGAGGGTTGTGGATGAGGAAGGTGAAGGCCTCTTCCCACACCGGACTGTTGGTCTTGTATCTGATCTGGTGGCCCACGAGAGGTCAAAGGCCCACGAGAGGTCAAAGTTCAGAGGTGAATGTTAAGTGTGCCACTGACATGCAGTATATGCAGTAAAAAATACAAGAACAGAAATATAAAAACATTTCACATCGTGCACTGTACCTCATTAAACATGTGACAACTAAATCACACCTATAGTCTATCATATCTAATAATACATTAAGTTTAAAGGAACACTACAGGTGGTCTCACCTTGGACTTAAAGGTCTCCTTTCCCACTCTGAACTCGATGAATGGATTGGGGTCACTTGTCACCTTTTTACCAGACTGGAAAACCACAAGAGAGCAGCTTCACACACAATGGTAGGGTAACGTAACCTTAACATTATCATATTAATGATGTAACATTACCTTAACATTATCATATTAATGATGTAACATTACCTTAACATTATCATATTAATGATGTAACATTACCTTAACATTATCATATTAATGATGTAACATTACCAATATCATATTAATGTAACATTACCCTACATAGTCATAATAATGATGTAACATTACCCTACATTGTCATAATAATGATGTAACATTACCCTACATTGTCATAATAATGATGTAACATTACCCTACATTATCCATGAATTGTGTTCATTATCATAACATGATTATATAATGAACACTAGCTATAAATGACCATTATGTACATTAGTTTTACGTGATAATTCTGCACAATATTTCGTGTTCATCACATAATCATGATGATTATTACCTTTAAATTATAATTGTAATAATGAAGCACATTACCTTTAAACTATCATATTCATAATGATGTGCATTACCTTACCATGTTCACATTAGTACTGTATATTACACCCTTCCATGGCCAGATTGATGTAAGTGACCCTTACCTTACCTTAGATGTACTTTACCTTGAAATGATCATGTTATGTACATCACCCTGCCATTATCATATGAATAAATCCTAAATGTGTTTCTCTGTATTTAAGCCATCCTAGCATTAGGAGCCGTGGGTATCAGCTATTGTATCTCCAGCTGCCCAGGGAGCAGGTAGGGGTCTGGTTGCTCCAGGGCACCTCGACATTGCCCAGGGGTTTGGGGGACTTGAACCCAAGTCCCAACAGACTGAGCTATCCTGCCGCCCATAAATAAAACTGGGAAGATTATAATATAACGTATTGCATGTATTAATTATAAATAATAATGAATTATAATCATTAGGATGTGTAGTTTAGGATGTGTTTATGTGTTCAGACAGCAACAGCCAAACTTATCCCATAGATACGTGATTAAAATATATAAATGATACGCAAGTATATTTATATATTTGACTGTTTTAAAGACACACTTGTTTTTTTACATTCAATAATCTTTAATATGACCTTATATTAAGGATACAGTACGTTTAAAAGTATATATATATATATATATATATATATATATATTATATATACTTATATATATATAAGTATATACTTATATATATATAAGTATAAGGTACCGCTAAAGATTCTTGCTCTCGTAGAAAGCCAAGTGTGTGTAACAGTAGACATGTGAAGGAAACAGACTGGACCAGGAAGTCATGTTATTGACATTAACAGACTGGACCAGGAAGAGGAAGTCATGTTATTGACATTAACAGACTGGACCAGGAAGAGGAAGTCATGTTATTGACATTAACAGACTGGACCAGGAAGAGGAAGCCATGTTATTGACATTAACAGACTGAAGAAGCGAGAGTAAAGAGTTTTAGTTTGGTTAATCATTTGCAAGAGCACACACCTGCCTGTTTACCTTTCTATACACCCTCTGTCTGTCTCTCAGCCCGTTTCTCTGTCTTCCTGTCTCTCTGACTTCTTGTTCATCTGTCTTTCTGTCTCTCCGTCTCCCGGTCTCTTTGTCTTCCCGTCTCCCTCTGTCATATCTTTATGTCTGTCTCTCTGCCTGTCTTCTACCTGTCGCCCCCTCTCTGCCTGTCATATCTTTATGTCCGTCTCTCTGCCTGTCTTCTACCTGTCGCCCTCTCTGCCTGTCATATCTTTATGTCCGTCTCTCTGCCTGTCTCCTACCTGTTGCCCTCTCTGCCTGTCTTACCTTTCTATTGGTCTATCTCTGTCTTATCTTTCTATATGTCCATCTCGGTCTGTCTGGATGTGGTGTTCTGCAGTCGTCATGGTTACCTTGATGGCTTTTCTGACCGAGGACTTCTTCAGCGCCTCTTGGTTGATCTCAAATGGGTTGTGCTTTGATATCACACACACACACACACACACACACACACAGACACACGCACAAACACAGGCACACACACGCAGGCACACACACGCAGGCGTGTGCACATGCACACACACACGGCAGGTTATTAAGGAGGGGGGGGGGGGGCATGCACCTTTTTATGAGGAGGAGGAGGAGGAAGGAGGAGCAGCGTAAACAATAACAATCAGAGAAGGGTGATGAAAGGGTTAATCGGACCCAGGAGGAGGCGTTAGTACACAGCAGGTGACACCATGACGATGACACCTGATATGGGATGGAGAGGATAAGCACCGGCATTCTCATTGGTTCCCTGATCACAGGGTGTTAGGTACAGTTAGGCATCCGGTTGTTGTAACCTTAGCAACGTGTTGCCAGGTTACAACAACCAGCGGCAAGTAAAGTTAGGCGATTGTGTTCTGCTGTGTGTGTGTGTGTGTGTGTGTGTGTGTGTGTGTGTGTGTGTGTGTGTGTGTGTGTGTGTGTGTGTGTGTGTGTGTGTGTGTGTGTGTGTGTGTGTGAAGGTGGGTTGTGTTTGAACTATCAGATGTCCGTGATGTCAGCCTGTAGGTGGCACTGTACTGGAGGAATTGATTGATTTAAAGTTTATGTCATAACTGACTCAACAATATTTGAGTACAAAAATTTTACATTTCTTCGTACGCTATAATACAGTGTAAAATTATTCAGAAATATAAAAGCGCAAAAAACAAAACCACCAAGGGAACGTTTGGATGAAGATGATGATGATGATAGTGTTGGTTCCTCCCTGAAATGAACTCTAAACTTCTTGTCATCCTTCCGAGTGTTAAAAGGATCAGAAGGATGAAGTTGCAAAAACCGTTAGCTGTTAACCAACATTAACCCATTAGCGGTTAGCTAACATTAAACCGTTAACCAACATTAAACCATTAGCTGTTGGCCAACATTCAAAATGTTAGCTTACATCAAACCGTTAGCAAACACCAAACTGTTAGCTAACCTCACGTGGTTAGCTATTGGGTCACCTGAAGCTGTGATCCATTAGCCAACATCCGGC
>CM051005.1:3746728-3804228 GCA_027704905.1 Muraenolepis orangiensis | reverse complement strand
GACCCGTCTCTGTACGGTCTAACCCCTACCTGCTCCTTAATGACCCGTCTCTGTACCGTCTAACCCCTACCTGCTCCTTAATGACCCGTCTCTGTACTGCCTAACCCCTACCTGCTCCTTAATGACCTGTCTCTGTACTGTCTAACCCCTACCTGCTCCTTAATGACCTGTCTCTGTACTGTCTAACCCCTACCTGCTCCTTAATGACCTGTCTCTGTACTGTCTAACCCCTACCTGCTCCTTAATGACCTGTCTCTGTACTGTCTAACCCCTACCTGCTCCTTAATGACCTGTCTCTGTACTGTCTAACCCCTACCTGCTCCTTAATGACCCGTCTCTGTACTGTCTAACCCCTACCTGCTCCTTAATGACCCGTCTCTGTACCGTCTAACCCCTACCTGCTCCTTAATGACCCGTCTCTGTACTGTCTAACCCCTACCTGCTCCTTAATGACCTGTCTCTGTACTGTCTAACCCCTACCTGCTCCTTAATGACCTGTCTCTGTACTGTCTAACCCCTACCTGCTCCTTAATGACCCGTCTCTGTACTGTCTAACCCCTACCTGCTCCTTAATGACCTGTCTCTGTACCGTCTAACCCCTACCTGCTCCTTAATGACCCGTCTAACCCCTACCTGCTCCTTAATGACCCGTCTAACCCCTACCTGCTCCTTAATGACCCGTCTAACCCCTACCTGCTCCTTAATGACATTTGATGTAACCTCAACAGCAAATAGCTCAGTCTGATGGGACTTGGCTTGGGAACCGGAACATTGCCGGTTCAAGATCTTGAAACACCTGGGCACTGCCGAGGTGCCCTTGAGCAAGGCACCAGACCCCTACCTGCTCCCCGGCCAGCTGTATATACAATAGCTGCCCCCTGCTCCTAATACTAGGATGGGTTACATGCAGAGTGTATATTTATGTGACCAATAAAGAGGATTTAATCCTCCAGATTTAGAGCAGTTTAGACAGGAAATTATGTGAGACAGGAAGTCGTGTTACCGCCCCAGGAAGTCGTCTTTATCAGTGTCTTCATCGAAGAGCTCGATCCCCAGCTGCTGGCCGGAGTGGTCATACAGCAACAGCTGGAGGGAAGCGGAGGGGTTAACGATACACCTGGATGAAGGGGAGGGGCTAATGATACACCTGGAAGGGAAGGGGCTAACGATACACCTGGAAGGGAAGGGGCTAACGATACACCTGGGAGGGAAGGGGCTAACGATACACCTGGATGGGAAGGGGCTAACGATACACCTGGAAGGGAGGGAAGGGGCTAATGATACAACTGGAGGGGGAGGGGCTAACGATACACCTGGATGGGAGGGAAGGGGCTAATGATACAACTGGAGGGGGAGGGGTTAACGATACACCTTGATGGGAGGGAAGGGGCTAATGATACACCTGGAGGGGGAGGGGTTAACGATACACCTGGATGGAAGGGAAGGGGCTAATGATACAACTGGAAAGGGAGGGGTTAATGATACACCTGGAGGAAAGGGGAGGGGTTAATGATACACCTGGAGGGAGGGATTAAGGATACACCACAAGGGGGAGGGATTAATGCTACACCTGGAGATCGTGACCAAGGGTTGAATGAGCTTCTCAGTCACAGGGTTAGGAGCCTAAACCAAAACCTCTCTCACACACTCCCTGTGGGTGCTAAGGCCATTTAGACAGGCAGTGAGCAAGGGTAACGGATGAGTGATTTACACTCCTAAGGTCATGGGTTCCAGTCCCATAATGAAAACAACTGAAGCTTGGGTTCCAGTTACAAAGATTTACACTTCCAGAGTTGTGAATTCAAGTCCCTAAATAAACACATGAGTAGCTTAACACTCTTTACATGTATGGCTTCTAGTCCCTTCATGAACACGAGGGATTTACACTCCTAGGGTTAGGGGTTCCAGTCCATTCATGAGCACATGAGTCGTGTTAACACTCACAGGTTTGAGTCCCTTCACCAACACATGAGCAGTGTAACACTCCCAGGGCCCCGGGGTTCGAGTCCCCTGCCTACCTCATACACCTCGTTCCACTTGGGGTGCACGGTTTCTGGCACCACCTTGCTCCGGAACGTCTGGGTGCCCAGCTGGATGATGCCGTAGGGGTCCGACTTGCCCTTGATCAGACCGCCCAGGAACTTGTCCTTCCCTACCAGGTCCTGGGCCTCCAGGAAGTGAACCCTGAGGACCCCCTGGGAACACACACACATATATGTCGGTGTATATGTAAATCTAAATGTGTGTGTGTGTGTGTGTGTGTGTGTGTGTGTGTGTGTGTGTGTGTGTGTGTACCTGGGGGATGGGGAACCGGAGCTGAGCCAGCTGCTCCTCTCCCACCAGGGGGATGGTGAGGCGGTTGGGGAGAACCAGGTAACTATAGATGATGTCCTGGATGATAGAGTCACATAGACCACTGGGGGGGGGGGGGAGAAAGAGAGAGAGAGCGAGAGAGAGCGAGAGAGCGAGAGATGATTGGTTTAAACCAGCAGTGACCTGCACTTCTTCCTCTGACCAGCAGGGGGCATCATCTCCACAGCAACATGCAGCAGTGGGGGCGTGTCTCAGTTGGAGGCCGAACAACTTGTGTGATCTGTGTTCCGATACGCTGAGGGCCCAACAGGAAGTCATCTGGGCAGACTTCCTCCCCCTCTCTCCTTCTCACTTCTCTCCTAACCTGTCATCTATCTTGCACGCCCATCTGCTCTCGAGTCGACAGCATATCCCAGCATGCCTTGGGAGGGGCGGTGGCACGCGCACGTGTGTGTGTGTGTGTGTGTGTGTGTGTGTGTGTGTGTGTGTGTGTGTGTGTGTGTGGCTCTTGTCTGGATGTAATTTTGTTTTCCTTTTGGAATGCGACTCCTCCTGGTGTGTGTGTGTGTGTGTGTGTGTGTGTGTGTGTGTGTGTGTGTGTGTGTGTGTGGGCTCTTGTCTGGATGTAATTTTGTTTTCCTTTTGGAATGCGACTCCTCCTGGTGTGACACACACACACACACACACACACACACACACACACACACACACACACACACACACACACACACACACACACACACACACACACACACACACACACACACACACACACACACACACACACACACACACACACACACACACACACACACACACACACAGTGTGTGGCAACCCACATTGTGGGTTTCCTCTAAACTGGTTGAACAAGGAGCATTAATGAGGGTGGAGCTGCAGAAAACCACAGCTGATTTAAACTAAACTAAACTCTAAAATTAATTAAATCAGGAACTAAATTAAAGTTTAGACCAAAACCTAAACTCAAGTGAAGAAAAACTACGGGTAGTACTACTAGAAGACTTGTAGTACTACTAGACAACAGGTAGTACTACTGAAACAAAGTTTGTATTAGAACACAGGTAGTACTACTAGTACACAGGTAGTACTACTAGTACACAGGTAGTACTACTAGTACACAGGTAGTACGACTAGACCACAGGTAGTACTACTGGACCACAGGTAGTACTACTGGACCACAGGTAGTACTACTGGACCACAGGTAGTACTACTGGACCACAGGTAGTACTACTAGTACACAGGTAGTACTACTAGTACACAGGTATTATTAGTACACAGGTATTATTAGTACACAGGAAGAACTACTAGACCACAGGTAGAATTAGAATTCCTGCACAGGTAGTAGTACTACTAGAACACACGTAGTACTTCTAGTACACAGGTAGCAGTAACACTGGTAGTGTTGTGTGTTCGTGGTTGCCGGGGCAACTGGGTCAGGGTTAGCGAGTGTGTTAGCCAGTAGCCTGTTCGCCCACGCACGCGGTTGGCTGGTTGTTTGATGTTGTTATGGTGGAGATACAAAACTACTTTATCTGTAAAGTACATATTTAGTTTGTAGAGTACATGCCCTAACCCTAACCATATATATATATATATATATATATATATATATATATATATATATATATATATATATATATATATATATATATATATATATATATCTCCTATAGCTAGGGGCTAACATACACTTGTTATGTGTAGCATGTGTGTGTGTGTGTGTGTGTACTTACTTGACACCAGGAATATCCAGCATATTTGTGAGGCCTGTCCAGTTTATATCAAGGAGCTGAGAGAGGGAGAGAGAGAGAGAGAGAGAGAGATTTAAATACTTAGTTTAAAGTTGTCTACTTCAGAAACAAACCAAACTCAACACTGTGTGAGCCATTAGCATGGAAGCTAGCGGGCCACGGCACAGAGATTGGGAAGGCCTTCTGTAAGCGCATGTAGCTTGTCTCCCTGTTAGCTAATGGATTTCACCTGACAGATGATGCTAATCGATATGTATAGCGGGCTAATGGGGTTAGCCTTCCTGGGACAACAGGAAATGGGAGGAGAGACTGCTTTCATTAGCAAGACGGCTAACAGCGCAGGGCAGTAATCAGGTCTATTTTAATAAAGTCATAAACTATGAATGAAGTCATGAAAAGTCATGCAGTCATCCACTACACTACTGCTAGCGTGTGAACACCAGCTCAGAAAGAACCAGTCCACCACCATATAAGGATGGCCCTGTTGCCAAGGTTACCAAAATAATCACACCAAACATGGAGTGAAACTTAGGATGCCTGTGTGTGTGTGTGTGTGAGTGGGAGAGAGAGAAAGAGAGGTTAGTGTTCGTGTGCTGGGTGCTTCCTCTAGAGTAGCTGGTAACGACCACAAAATCAAAGAGTGTGTGTGTGTGTGTGTGTGTGTGTGTGTGTGTGTGTGTGTGTGTGTGTGTGTGTGTGTGTGTGTGTGTGTGTGTGTGTGTGTGTGTGTGTGTGTGTGCGTGCGCGTGTGTGTGTGGGGGGGGGGGGGCGGGGGGGTCTGATGTTTAGCATCTGAAGAGCTTCCTTCAACAACGTGTACCCGCCCTCCTTCTCCGTCTAATCTCTCTTAATGATGATGATCTATTTCCTGTCAGTCATCAGATCCACTTCCTGTATGGAGATAATAAAGAGGGGCGAGCTGGACAGGAAACAGGAAACGGCGAGCAGGGATTAGGGATGGGAGTTGAACCCAAACTGCAGACTACAGTAGTCCTGAAGTGTTCTAGAACCCAGCAAGCCGTCAATCACTGTAGACACGCCCCCAATAAACCCGTTAATCACTGTAGACACGCCCCCAATAAACCCGTTAATCACTGTTGACACGCCCCCAATAAACCCATTAATCACTGTTGACACGCCCCCAATAAACCCATTAATCACTGTTGACACGCCCCCAATAAACCCATTAATCACTGTAGACACGCCCCCAATAAACCCATTAATCACTGTAGACATGCCCCCAAATGACCCGTCAATCACAGTAGACACGCCCCCAAACAACCCATTAATCACTGTAGACACGCCCCCAAACGACCCCTCAATCACTGTAGACATGCCCCCAAACGACCCCTCAATCACAGTAGACACGCTCCCAAACGACCCGTCAATCACTGTAGACATGCCCCCAAATGACCCGTCAATCACAGTAGACACGCTCCCAAACAACCCGTCAATCACAGTAGACACGCCCCCAAACACTTGTCTCAAGACTTCTAAACTGTTTAATGACATGGTTAGGAGAAAGGGATCAAGGTGTTTCTGATATTAATTGTACAAATATTAATTATTGGATATTAATATGTATATGTTCATATGTTGTGGTTAGAAAACTTATAAGAAAAATAAGAGTAAAGTTGTAACGTGTTGTACGTGTGCACGGCAAGTCCTCATCTCACGTGCACACTCCCGTGTATGCATCTCACGTGCACGCTCCCATGTATCTCACGTGCAAGCTCCCATGTATCTCACGTGCACGCTCCCATGTATCTCACGTGCACGCTCCCATGTATCTCACGTGTACGCTCCCATGTATCTCACGTGCACGCTCCCATGTATCACGTGCACCCTCCCATGTATCACGTGCACCCTCCCATGTATCACGTGCACCCTCCCATGTATGCATCTCACGTGCACGCTCCCATGTATCTCACGTGCACGCTCCCATGTATCTCACGTGCACGCTCCCATGTATCTCACGTGCACGCTCCCATGTATCACGTGCACGCTCCCATGTATCACGTGCACGCTCCCATGTATCTCACGTGCACGCTCCCGTGTATGTATCCCACGTGCACGCTCCCATGTATGTATCTCACGTGCACGCTCCCGTGTATGTATCTCACGTGCACGCTCCCGTGTATGTATCTCACGTGCACGCTCCCGTGTATGTATCTCACGTGCACGCTCCCGTGTATGTATCTCACGTGCACGCTCCCATGTATATTACGTGCACGCTCCCGTGTATGTATCTCACGTGCACGCTCCCGTGTATCTCACGTGCACACTCCCCAGGGCTAGCATGACCTTGTGTGGCCAGAGAAGGGCTTCACAGGGTGAGGGGTCAAAGGTTACTCACAGGTTTCTTGAGGAAGAAGACAGACAGCGCACCGATCAGCGGCATGTCGCCTAGCAACGGCTCCATCACCACCCGGAGGACCCCCTGGAGCTACACACACACACACACACACACACACACACACACACACACACACACACACACACACACACACACACACACACACACACACACACACACACACACACACACACACACACACACACACACACACACACACACACACACACACACACACACACACACACACACACACACACGTTTGGTTCAGGGGGTGTGGTAAACATATTAGGGGTGTGCTCTAATGGTAGGGGTGTAGTCTTATATATGGCCTTGGCCTGGTATAATGTTGGAGAGGGTGTGGTCTCATGTTTCAGAGGGTGTGGTCTCATGTTTCAGAGGGTGTGGTCTCATGTTTCAGAGGGTGTGGTCTCATGTTGAGGGGCCTGGTATACTGTTTGTATACTGTATGTACTGTCTGTTCTCAGAGATGTTCTGTCTGCTGCACCGTATTTGGTTACAGACCAGAGAAGTCAAACATCCATCAGGCTGATGCGAGGAGAAAGATCAGCCACTGGATCTGCTCATGTTGACTGTCAAGACGCCTTAGTCATACACAGCATTACCACATTTACACACGAGTGTAACCAGAGGCCGACCGCTCGGTGGATCAGATTAAAGAACTCTATCATTTGATTGGTACTTTATTCATCCTTGAGGGGGAATCCAGCTGTACACAGCAGCACACGTTATAAAACACAACATCAATATCGAAGACATTAATGAAAACAAAATCCGGATGAAGGTCAAGATAAGTCTGAGTGAAGACACTAAACAACCTCACTCAAGGATCCAATTATTCAGCCTCCAGGAGAGGCAGTCTCCAGGAGAGGCAGCCTCTGGGAGACATCTGAACTGAGACATTTATGTTCCTTGTAATCTATCTTTATCTTTTGGCCTAAATAACAATCTAAAATACTTTTCAATTATACTGTGGTCTGCCTCCGATCTCCCCCAACCTCCCTCCCCCTCATTACAGTCAATATGACCTGATCTTGTGCCAACAGTACAGACATTAACCTTTGACCTTGTTGTCAACACATGGGTGGGTAAACACCTTTCACAGGGGGGGGGGGGGGGGGTTGGGGGGGGTCAGAAACAGTGCTCGAGAGGTCAGAGGAGAGAACTGCTGACTTTATAGTTCCAGGAACCCTGGGTTCTGTTCAACGTCCACTGGGTTCGTCTAGGAGTCACTAGACTGCCCCAGAGCTACCCGCTAGGTTACCGCTACAGCTACAGAACAGCTGTCAATGCTATTCTAATGCCATGCTACTGCTCGTGCCCATATTTGTATATTCTCAATTCTACGGCAATGCTAATGCTCTGGTAATGTTAGGAGCCATACCGGTGTATGAATAAATAGTCAAATTAATAGTCTTAATGCTACATCTATGCTAATGAATGCTGTGCTACCGCGAGCAGTGATACCCGTATACAGTCAATTCTACAGCTAGGAAATGCTACCACTTGCAGCCATACCTCTCCACTCGTAATGCTACAGCTAGGCTAATGCTACTGCTAGCAATCATACCTGTACACTCGTAATGCTACAACTCGGGTAAGGCTACAGCTAGGCTAATGTTACCGCTAGCAACCATACCTGTATACTCTTGATCCCGGCACGGCAGTAGTACTTCTTGATGTCCACGTCGATCTCGGTGTTCCCAACAAAACTGGAAGAACAAACGGTTTGATGTTCAGAAGGCAAGAGAGGAACCGTGGTTCCTGGGGAACGTCGTCTGTGCCCTCAGCCTACCTGATCTGGAGGTCCATGATGATCTGTCTCTTGTCCACGTTCTCCGTGTAGACCTTGACTCCGTTCACCCTGAGAGCCTGGGATCAATAAGGCAAACCGTCAGTCAATCCAATCAATCATTCTTCTCTCTGTAGAATACCTGATGTCAGTCATCTAAAACCTTAACCTGCATTTAAATGTAACCCAAGTGGTTCACTTGGGAAGTCGCTTACAGGAACCATCTTAACTTGAAATGAATGAACATTGGTCTGTAAAATCATGTAAAATCAATGAATATTGATCTGTACAATCACCAAAAATCAATGATTATTGATCTGTACAATCACCAAAAATCAATGATTATTGATCTGTATGATCAAGTAAAATATATGAACATTGATCTGTAAAATCACATATATCAATGAACATTGAACTGTACAATCACATTGAATATATTAAGATTGATCTGAATAATCATCAATTTACTTGGTTTACTAAACCTCTGGTAATTAAAGGTTGTATTTTGGCCCTCAAAGCACAACTCCATGTAAGATCATGTGGACATTCCTGTCCTGATCAGAGGCAACAGGTTGGCACAATGGACAGAGGAGGACGATCCTTACTACGCTCAAGCTAGAGATCTCAGCTATTATCCTGGACTCATTTCAATACTCGTCACACTGACTATCAACCACAGAATCAGCATTCCATCACCTTGAGACTTAATTAAGAGAAACTTGCAGGCTTTTCTCTCTCCAGCCGGCTGGACTACTGCAACGGACCGGTTACAGGTCTGTCCGAGACAGAGATCAGCCGATCCACAATCCAGCATGAAACTCCAGTTCTCAGACCACTACATCAGCTACCGGTTTCTCACATAATCAACTTCAAAGTTCTATATCTTGTCCATACATCACTGAACAAGGTGTGGGTCCAAAATACCATTATCAGATCTCCTCACAGACCTCTCAGCTCAGCTGGGTGTGGACTACTGGCTGTTCCCAGAGTCAAAACCAAACATGGTCAAGCTGCCTTCAGCTTCCAGGCTCCATGCTGCCTTTAAGACTTGAGACAATGCTGACTACTTTATATAATAGTATGCATTACATTTCCTTCCCAACACACCTCCAAGAATAGAACCAGTGCTTAGGTTAAAAGTACAATAAGTTGTCTCCCTACATTTGACACAATAAGAACATCCAACAAAAGCTAATAAACAGTTTGCAGTGGCAAACAACAGAGCTAACATGAAGCTAAGTGCTATAAACTGTGCTCTGAATTCTGTCACATGGGAGCATTTGTTAAGCAAAGCAGAGCCATTGATGTGAGGTCTGGGACCTGGTCTGGAGCTCAGCAGGCAGCACAACCAAACACACTCCCAGAAATACTCCTGCAGGCCAATCACACTGAGAAACCTAGCTTACGTCCTTTGTGGAACTTTTGTAATGCATCAACAAAACTTTTTACAATAATTGTAATGGTAGATAAGTCATGAGGATAAGCAAGTATCTGATACAAGTAAGTATCTAATTCAAACAAATCAAGAGGGCCCTCAGCGGCTATGATGTGGTTCTTCTGCTAGCATTACTAGCTGTAGCAACTTGCAATTACTACTAGAAATAGCAGGGTTAGTGGTAGATGTGGGGCTAGTGGTAGCATTATTAGCAATAGCAGCTGTGATGTGGGGCTAGAAGTAGCATTATTAGCAGCAGTTGATATGATCTGGGGCTAGTGGTAGCGTTATTAGCAGCAGTGGCTATGAATTGGGGTGGTGGCGTTAAATGATGATGACCATGATTTGGTTTCCTAAGTGGTAGCATGACTAGCGGTAGCGGCTCGCAATTGTGTACCACTAGTGGGGCTAGTGATATATGTAGGGCTAGTGGGAGTAGCGTCTGTGATGTAATGTGATGCTGTGGCTAGTGGTAGCATTACTAGCAGTAGCGAGCTAGCGGTTCTACCTTGTCTCCCATATCGATCTTGGTGAAGCAGAAGGAGCTGAGGTAAGGGTTGGCCCCTTGGACTGCCGGCTGGATGGTCTCCCTGAACAACTTGTCCACAAACTGACAGATGAAGGGCCACATCTGCTTCACTGTCTGGGGGAGAGAGAGAGAGAGAGAGAGAGAGAGAGAGAGAGAGAGAGAGAGAGAGAGAGAGAGAGAGAGAGAGAGAGAGAGAGAGAGAGAGAGAGAGAGAGAGAGAGAGAGAGAGAGAGAGAGAGAGAGAGGAGGAGAGGAGGAGAGAGAGAGAGAGAGAGAGAGAGAGAGAGAGAGAGAGAGAGACAGAGGACTGATGGACTACTCGTTTTCAACACATTCATTGACTTGTTATCAATGTACAAGGGGTTCGTTTGGGCAGAGAAGAAATGGTTGTGAATTATGTCGTGGTGGTTTGAGTGGTTTGACAGGAAAGTGGGTGGAGTTGTGTAGGTCAGGTGGGCGTGTGGAGTTTGTCTGATGACGATACCTTGTTGAGCCACTCCACTCTCTCCACATCTGGAAAGTGAACCTGGAAGAAGAAGAACAATAGAAGGTCAACCAAACACCGGCCCAACATCGAACAAGTTACAGGGGTTAGAGGTCATTAAGGAGCAGGTAGGGGTTAGGGGTCATTAAGGAGCAGGTAGGGGTTAGAGGTCATTAAGGAGCAGGTAAGGGGTAAGAGGCCACCAAGGAGCAGGTAGGGGGTTAGAGGTCATTAAGGAGCAGGTCAGGGGTAAGAGGTCACTAAGGAGCAGGTAGGGGTTAGAGGTCACTAAGGAGCAGGTAGGGGTTAGAGGTCATTAAGGAGCAGGTCAGGGGTAAGAGGTCACTAAGGAGCAGGTAGGGGTTAGAGGTCACTAAGGAGCAGCTAAAGGGTTGGAGGTCATTAAGGAGCAGGTAAGGGGTTAGAGGTCACTAAGGAGCAGGTAGGGGTTAGAGGTCATTAAGGAGCAGGTAAGGGGTTAGAGGTCATTAAGGAGCAGGTAGGGGTTAGAGGCCTTGAGCGTAGTTCATGTTGAAGCAGGACCCCAGCGTCCCTCTGCCCTGGCTGGTCTCTGCTGGCGTGTTTGTTGTGTTTATGTTTTTCCACTCAGACCAGCCGTTACCTCATTCACCAGATGGTTCTGGTTCTGGTTCTGACCAGAAGGGGCAGGAGAGTGAAAAGGATAACTGACAACACGTAGGTTGTGCGCAACCAATCAGAAGAATAGAGAGCTGGTGGGAAGCAGGAAGTGGTGGTTTGTGTGTGAAGGGGGAAAACAGTGAGTCAGTGGAAAGGTATGATTCAGCATCAAACCAGCGCCTTGTAAGGAAGACCAAACCCCAGAGAGAGAGGGAGGGAGGGGGAGAGGAGGAGAAGAGAAAGAAATATGCATCGATTGTTCTCAGCCTTCAAAGTTCCTTGTGCGTGTGCGTGTGTGTGTGTGTGTGTGTGTGTGATGACAGGGCACGTTCCTCAGAGCCTCGGAGCCTCTTTAACGAGGCTCCCTGCTCTCGTGGGACAGGTAAACATTTAGACGAAGGCTACGAAACAGAAAGGATTCAAATGGATTCAAATAAAACTTTAACAACAAAACATTAAGGGGACTTCATGGTTCTCAGAAAGATCAATATTTGATATTTGCCACGTCACCACTTTTAATAACAGCCTGGCCGGCAGCTGGCCGATGACTTTCTAGAAATCAACAATCGTGTCTTTGGTTTGAATAGAAGAACTGAACTAGAACGTGAGTTCTGTGTCTGCTCTGTTGGAACAACATGATGCCAGCTTCTTGTTTCATCAACGCTGAGGCAGGACCCACACGCTGTTCATTTGGTGGAACAAACTCCCCACGGAGGTCACGACTGCAGAGTCTCTCCCCGTCGTCCGCCGCAGGCTGAAAACCCATCTCTTCAGAACTACCCGGATCCTTCCTCCTAGCGTTAATTAAGTCAGTCAACAGTAGGTTACATATTATAGATAGGTATATATTGTTCTAGATATTGTTGCATATTGTTTGCCAACTTATTGTACTTTTCCCTTACACTTTTGCCTGAATTATCGTACTTCTACCTGAGCTCTGGTTCAGTTCTTGGAGACGTGTTAGAAATGAAATGCACTTTTGACTTCTGGTGACGAGTTGTTCTCTTGCCTTCCTTTGTTGAAACACTACTGTAAGACGCTTTGGATAAAAGTGTCTGCTAAATGACTGGAATGGAATGGAATGTAATCTAATCTAATGTAATGTAATGTAATGTAATGTCTCTGACACTCAGCAGGCGGCTGTTTCCTGTGAGTTATTGTTTCCTGCTTTGAGGTCTCGACAATATAAAGGATTTATTTAGTCTAAGCAGAGGGAACAGAACACACACAGAAAAACAAACCCAGAACACACACACATTTATATATGTTGTTAATTCAGTGATCCATACAGAGACAGGTCATTAAGGAGCAGGTAGGGGTTAGGCGGTACAGAGACGGGTCATTAAGGAGCAGGTAGGGGTTAGGCGGTACAGAGACGGGTCATTAAGGAGCAGGTAGGGGTTAGACAGTACAGAGACGGGTCATTAAGGAGCAGGTAGGGGTTAGGCGGTACAGAGACAGGTCATTAAGGAGCAGGTAGGGGTTAGACGGTACAGAGACAGGTCATTAAGGAGCAGGTAGGGGTTAGACAGTACAGAGACGGGTCATTAAGGAGCAGGTAGGGGTTAGACAGTATAGAGACGGGTCATTAAGGAGCAGGTAGGGGTTAGACAGTACAGAGACAGGTCATTAAGGAGCAGGTAGGGGTTAGACAGTACAGAGACAGGTCATTAAGGAGCAGGTAGGGGTTAGACGGTACAGAGACGGGTGATTAAGGAGCAGGTAGGGGTTAGACAGTACAGAGACGGGTCATTAAGGAGCAGGTAGGGGTTAGACAGTACAGAGACGGGTCATTAAGGAGCAGGTAGGGGTTAGACGGTACAGAGACGGGTCATTAAGGAGCAGGTAGGGGTTAGACAGTACAGAGACAGGTCATTAAGGAGCAGGTAGGGGTTAGACAGTACAGAGACGGGTCATTAAGGAGCAGGTAGGGGTTAGACAGTACAGAGACGGGTCATTAAGGAGCAGGTAGGGGTTAGACGGTACAGAGACGGGTCATTAAGGAGCAGGTAGGGGTTAGACAGTACAGAGACAGGTCATTAAGGAGCAGGTAGGGGTTAGACAGTACAGAGACGGGTCATTAAGGAGCAGGTAGGGGTTAGACAGTACAGAGACGGGTCATTAAGGAGCAGGTAGGGGTTAGACAGTACAGAGACGGGTCATTAAGGCGCAGGTAGGGGTTAGACAGTACAGAGACAGGTCATTAAGGAGCAGGTAGGGGTTAGACGGTACAGAGACAGGTCATTAAGGAGCAGGTAGGGGTTAGACGGTACAGAGACGGGTCATTAAGGAGCAGGTAGGGGTTAGACAGTGCAGAGACGGGTCATTAAGGAGCAGGTAGGGGTTAGACAGTACAGAGACGGGTCATTAAGGAGCAGGTAGGGGTTAGACAGTACAGAGACGGGTCATTAAGGAGCAGGTAGGGGTTAGACGGTACAGAGACGGGTCATTAAGGAGCAGGTAGGGGTTAGACAGTACAGAGACAGGTCATTAAGGAGCAGGTAGGGGTTAGACAGTACAGAGACGGGTCATTAAGGAGCAGGTAGGGGTTAGACAGTACAGAGACGGGTCATTAAGGAGCAGGTAGGGGTTAGAGGTCATTAAGGAGCAGGTAGGGGTTAGACAGTACAGAGACGGGTCATTAAGGAGCAGGTAGGGGTTAGACGGTACAGAGACGGGTCATTAAGGAGCAGGTAGGGGTTAGACAGTACAGAGACAGGTCATTAAGGAGCAGGTAGGGGTTAGACAGTACAGAGACGGGTCATTAAGGAGCAGGTAGGGGTTAGACGGTACAGAGACGGGTCATTAAGGAGCAGGTAGGGGTTAGAGGTCATTAAGGAGCAGGTAGGAGTTAGACAGTACAGAGACGGGTCATTAAGGAGCAGGTAGGGGTTAGACGGTACAGAGACGGGTCATTAAGGAGCAGGTAGGGGTTAGACAGTACAGAGACAGGTCATTAAGGAGCAGGTAGGGGTTAGACCGTACAGAGACGGGTCATTAAGGAGCAGGTAGGGGTTAGACGGTACAGAGACGAGTCATTAAGGAGCAGGTAGGGGTTAGACAGTACAGAGACGGGTCATTAAGGAGCAGGTAGGGGTTAGACAGTACAGAGACGGGTCATTAAGGAGCAGGTAGGGGTTAGACAGTACAGAGACGGGTCATTAAGGAGCAGATAGGGGTTAGACGGTACAGAGACGGGTCATTAAGGAGCAGGTAGGGGTTAGACGGTACAGAGACGGTACAGAGACTGTGGACATTGAACCAATAATCATTGGTTTGGTTGAGCCACGTGATGATCCTGGTTCCCTCCCCAGCAGTGTTACACAGTCTGAGACACCTGAGAGCATTGGCCAGTGAGATCATAGAGAGGAACAATAGAGATTTCTCTTTCTACACACAAGGCTGTCAGTCACCAGCCATTGACACGCCCCCAATGATGGTCATGTCACATTAGAGAGAGCGAGAGCGAGAGAGAGATGTGCCACACCTTAACAAGTAAAACTAGGTCAAGAGAGAGAGAGACAGAGAGAGAGAGAGAGAGGGAGAGAGAGAGTGCTAGAGAGAGAGAGAGAAACAGAGAGAGAGAGAAACAGAGAGAGAGAGAAACAGAGAGACAGAGAGACAGAGGGAGACAGAGAGAGAGATGGAGAGAGATAAAGATAGAGTGAGAGAGAGAGGGTGAGGTGTGTGGGTTATATTCCCTGTGGCCTGTCCCCGCTCTGTGGTGTAGTAGAGGAATGTGTGCTATGAGTTTTATGATCACCACACCTGACTGACACTGACACTCCGTCAGGAATCTTCACCTCACACAACTGGGATGGTCAGTTTTCAACAGATTGTTTTGAATGATTTTGGAGTCCTGCCTCCGGACAGAGAGAACACACAGTGTAACGCTGACCATCCAACCCCATAACCCCTAACCCTTCACCCCTCCAGCCCTCTGTTGGCCTGCAGAACCCTGCAAAAAAGGCCTCATTCCCAGGTCATTAAGGAGCAGGTAGGGGTTAGACAGTACAGAGACGGGTCATTAAGGAGCAGGTAGGGGTTAGACAGTACAGAGACGGGTCATTAAGGAGCAGGTAGGGGTTAGACAGTACAGAGACAGGTCATTAAGGAGCAGGTAGGGGTTAGACCGGTGTGTAGCTCAGTCTGTTGAGACTTGGCTTGGGAACTGGACTGAACTGGAGGGTTGCCGGTTCAAGTCCCTGAAACTGACCAGTACAGAGTGTGAACTGATACTTGTAAAAAGGTACCAGTTGGCCTCCTGGGCACCAGACCCCCAACACTGCTCCCTGGGCAGCTGCATAGACATTACATTAGTCATTTAGCAAGACTGTAAGATGCTTTTATCCAAAGCGTCTTACAATAGTGTGTTTCAACAAAGGAAGGTGAGAGAACAACTCCTAAAGTAAAAAGTGCATTTCATTCCTAACAAGTCAGTCAAGAACTGAACAAGTCAGTCAAGAAGGTTCAGTCAAGAACTGAACCAGTGCTCAGGTACAAGTAAAATTAAGCAAAAGTACAATAAGTTGGAAAACAATATAGAACAATATGTAGAACAATATCTACCTAACAATCTACTTAGATAATCGACTTAGTAAGACACTAATAAAAAGTGATAAGAGGATGCGCTAGGAGGAAGGATCCAGGTAGTGTTTCCTGAAGAGATGGGTTTTCAGCCTGCGGTGGAAGATGGGCAGTGACTCTGCAGTCCTGACCTCCGTGGAGAGTTCATTCCACCAGTTTGAGGCCAGGACAGAGAGGAGCCGTGACCACGTAGATCGGCCACATATCCAATAGCTGCCCACTGCTCCTAATACTAGGATGGGTAAAATGCAGAGAAACAAATTTCACTGTGTGTGTACATGTATGTGACCAATAAAAATGATTCTAAATCCTCCAGATTTAGATTCAGATTCAGATTTTGATTAAGACCCTAACCACTAGACTTTCCTCACCAACCATGAGACTTTTTATGGACAAGTTTGAGTGTTGGCGATGATACTGGACAGGCAGTCTCCAAACCAGTCCTAGGACCAGAGGTTGGACCAGGTGAGGGGATCGGCCAGTTTGTGTCGAACACAACGTTTGGCGACGGGTTTAGAAAAGATTCTAGAAGCTAGAAGCTTCACGTTGAACCTCAAGCCCTTCTCAACCAGGACGGTGACGAGGTCACCTGACGGGTCTAAATGTGATCAGCTTAAGACACACTGATTGATGACCCCGCGGGTAAACCCCAAAGGGGTTGTTGGTCCATCACAGGTGACCTCTGACCCCATAATCAGAGGCCGTCATGTTTGGCCTCTGATAACCACCAGCCTCTATTCTACCAGTGAGCCCAGAAGGAGAGAACCAGCTGAGATAATGAAGCAGAGCAGAGACGTTTATAACAAACAATTGTTAGCGCCATTACTAGCTACATTGCTAGCTCCGTCGTTAGCTCTGTCGTTAGCCTCTGTTGTTGTACTTTACCTGAGCCTGAGCCCTGGTTCTGCTCTTGGATGCTTGTAAGGAAGGAAATGTAATGTATTGTATATTAGGTTATTATATATGTTTATATGTATGTAAATATTATATTACTATGGCTGGTTAGGAAGAAAATGTAATGTATTATGTTATTATATATGTATATATGTATGTATATATTATATTATAATGATTGTTAGGAAATGTAATGTATTATGTTATTATACAAGTGTATATGAATGTATATTATATTATTATAGCTTGTTAGGAAGGAAATGCAATTATGACTTCTGGTGACTAGTAGTTCTCTAGTCTACCTGTTGAATGACCTTATTGTAAGTGGCTTTGGACTCTGATAAATTACTGTAATGTAATGTAAAGTTACCCATTTGATCCCTAGGGAGGAATCACATGTCCATGAAAGCTGTCAGCTTCCACAACTGTGTCCAAACGGATTATCTCACACACACACACACACACACACACACACACACACACACACACACACACACACACACCACACACACACACACACACACACACACACACACACACACACACACACACACACACACACACACACACACACACACACACACACACACACACACACACACACACACACACACACACACACACACACACACACACACACACACACACTTTGAGTGTTTTCAAAATATTTTTTTAATGTTTTTGAAGTCCGGCCGAGAACAAACAGCATAACTCTGAACATTAAACTCCCTAAACCGAGACGGGTCATTAAGGAGCAGGTAGGGGTTAGACGGTACAGAGACGGGTCATTAAGGAGCAGGTAGGGGTTAGACAGTACAGAGACAGGTCATTAAGGAGCAGGTAGGGGTTAGACAGTACAGAGACGGGTCATTAAGGAGCAGGTAGGGGTTAGACGGTACAGAGACAGGTCATTAAGGAGCAGGTAGGGGTCAGACGGTACAGAGACGGGTCATTAAGGAGCAGGTAGGGGTTAGACGGTACAGAGACGGGTCATTAAGGAGCAGGTAGGGGTTAGACAGTACAGAGATGGGTCATTAAGGAGCAGGTAGGGGTTAGACGGTACAGAGACAGGTCATTAAGGAGCAGGTAGGGGTCAGACGGTACAGAGACGGGTCATTAAGGAGCAGGTAGGGGTTAGACAGTACAGAGACGGGTCATTAAGGAGCAGGTAGGGGTTAGACGGTACAGAGACGGGTCATTAAGGAGCAGGTAGGGGTTAGACCGTACAGAGACAGGTCATTAAGGAGCAGGTAGGGGTTAGACGGTACAGAGACAGGTCATTAAGGAGCAGGTAGGGGTTAGACAGTACAGAGACGGGTCATTAAGGAGCAGGTAGGGGTTAGACGGTACAGAGACGGGTCATTAAGGAGCAGGTAGGGGTTAGACAGTACAGAGACGGGTCATTAAGGAGCAGGTAGGGGTTAGACGGTACAGAGACGGGTCATTAAGGAGCAGGTAGGGGTTAGACAGTACAGAGACGGGTCATTAAGGAGCAGGTAGGGGTTAGACAGGTCATTAAGGAGCAGGTAGGGGTTAGACAGTACAGAGACAGGTCATTAAGGAGCAGGTAGGGGTTAGACAGTACAGAGACGGGTCATTAAGGAGCAGGTAGGGGTTAGACGGTACAGAGACGGGTCATTAAGGAGCAGGTAGGGGTTAGACAGTACAGAGACGGGTCATTAAGGAGCAGGTAGGGGTTAGACGGTACAGAGACGGGTCATTAAGGAGCAGGTAGGGGTTAGACAGTACAGAGACGGGTCATTAAGGAGCAGGTAGGGGTTAGACAGGTCATTAAGGAGCAGGTAGGGGTTAGACAGTACAGAGACAGGTCATTAAGGAGCAGGTAGGGGTTAGACAGTACAGAGACGGGTCATTAAGGAGCAGGTAGGGGTTAGACAGTACAGAGACGGGTCATTAAGGAGCAGGTAGGGGTTAGACAGTACAGAGACGGGTCATTAAGGAGCAGGTAGAGGTTAGACAGTACAGAGACAGGTCATTAAGGAGCAGGTAGGGGTTAGACAGGTCATTAAGGAGCAGGTAGGGGTTAGACAGTACAGAGACAGGTCATTAAGGAGCAGGTAGGGGTTAGACAGTACAGAGACGGGTCATTAAGGAGCAGGTAGGGGTTAGACGGTACAGAGACGGGTCATAAAGGAGCAGGTAGGGGTTAGGGGTCATCTTGCTCTAGGATGCCTACAGGAAGACTGAGGACATTGGGGATCGAACCCAGAAACTTTCATCTGGGAGTGACACTAGCCACCAACCATGTTGTTGTTGTTAGTTTACACAGACGTCAGCCTACCAAGGTGCTACAAACAGTTGGATGTTAACCAGCGGGTTGACATGACTGGTCTTACCCAGGGAGGGAGGTCCGAGGTGGGCAGCCGGGTGCGTCTCTCCGCCGACTCGTCCGTCTGCAGGAAGGCCAGGGCCCGGTTCACCCGGTAGTTTTTCTGTCCGTGGTTCTTCCGCCACCAGAAGAACGCGGCGAGTCCCACCAGCACCCAGCTGAAGCTAAACTCCAAGTACCCCAGCACGTAGATGGGGAAGATGACCAGGAACGTCTTGCCGAAGTTAATCCACAACTGGGACACCTCCGTGAGCGACGAGCGGGGCTCATCGTCCACGTCCAGCGGGGCCGACGGCGGACCTACCCCCGGGGACCCGGGCGGGCTACCCGGGGGCAGGATGGGTCCGCCTGGGGAGACCGGCGCTCCTCCTCCGCTGCTGCTCATCTCCGCTGTCGACAACTTCCAGAAAAAACACAACCCAAAAACACCAGTGAGTTATAAAGTTAGTGTTGTTGTTCTAAACACACCATAGCCCTACTCTGTCCCGGGTCGGTCTGTCCCGGGTTAGGCTGTCATCTCTCAAGGACTCCCGACGGGTCTCCCGTCAGAAGCCCAACTAACAACCCGCCTCGCGCCTATCATTTCCCGGTCAAAACAAACACCACTCACGGTGACACGATCCGTCTTCTCCGGGGGAAAACCAGCTCACTGCGCCGTCCTCTGCATGGCTTATTTTACTACTATTATTCTTATTCTTATTCTATTATTAAGATCACTACTAGGACCACCGCTAGCCTCTTCCTCTGTCCGGTAGTCCCTCGTCTACCCAACGTGACACGCACTGAGCGGGGCGGCGGGTGGCGGAGGAGGCCCGGCCCCCTCCGGCCCCAGGAAGCCGTCATCGGTCGGGAAGAGGAGGTCAACTTTTCCCCGCGAGGCTTTCATGCGCCACCCGGTGGCGAGAAAGTGTAATATATATATATAATAACTATAATGTATCATATATTAATATATGGTTTGGACTATAGGATGATAGGACACACATAGTAGAATACGGCTACGATTCTAAATTAATAATGATGTATTCATAATACACATATATAACAATAATAATAATAATAATATATTCTAAATCTACCAAAATAATACAAACAGATATAATAAATACAATATGAATGAAGTAAAACGCACAAACAGCCCTACGTCACTGTCTCAACTGGTCTCAACTACTTCTGACAGTAGAAGTAGTTGGAGTGTCGGATTGTGTTTACGTGTCGGACTGGACGGCAGTTTACACGCTTCACCGCTAGAGGGCGGCGTTACCTTATAATGACAACAAAACGGTGTGTGTGTGTGTCCTAGCTACATTAGCGTATGTGTGTGTGTGTGTGTGAGAGACACATAATAATCCATCCAATCGTCCGTCCATCCATCCATCCATCCATCTTCTCCCGCTTATCCATAATCGGGTCGCGGAGGCAACAGCTTCAGCAGGGGACTCCAAACGTCCCTCTCCCTAACATGGACCAGCTCTGACTGGGGGATCCCGACGTGTTCCCAGGCCAGTGTGGAGATATAGTCGCCACACTGGGGCAAGGTACAGGTGTACCTCGGTCTGCCCCGTGGTCTCTTCCCAGCTGGATGTGCCTGGTAAACCATCAGGACCTCAACACACAACAAGGAGGGTCTGGAGGCCTAAAAGGCAAGATGATAAGTTAAGTCTTATCTTAAGATAAGATAAGACAAGGAACGGAAAACAAATACTGCATTTTCTTTTGCCGTCTCTTGCAAAAGAGGTGCCAAACCTCAACAAGACTTCCTTAAAAAATATTAATAAATGTTGACAACACATTATCATGATTCTAATTCTAATTATGAACTAAACAGAGGCTAAAACTGTAGAGAGGCTGAAGGACGGTATTCCAGGGCCTGTATCCAGGTGACTTAACGATCCACTGACGACCTCCAGAGGTCAGTGTCTACCTGGAACTTGCTGTGCTCCTTTCATCTGCAGAATACACACGGTTGTTCTGAAGCTCCTCGCCCACAATCTACTGGCAGGAGCTGAGGGTCAAAAACCAACATTGATCAACATGATCCATTCAATGCAGGGATATACCGCCATCCTCATTACACAGGATTCTTCAAACTGCAGACTAAACTAACCAACATCATAACTGAATCTTTAAAGTTCCACAGAAATGCTTATCATCAGATCTTCAGATGTGGTACCTGTTGATGCACGGGAATAGGTGCTCTAGATTAGATTAGATTAGATTAAAATGTATATATTTAAATGTATTGTCGCTGTACATAGTAGAGTACAGCGAAAATAATTTGGCATCTAACCAGAGCGCAAATGTTGCAGTAAAGTGCATGATAATATATAATGTACAGTTGTTGAATAAAATGTAAAAACTGTTACTAAAAACAGGTATAAAATAACTTATAGAGTAGGTATGAGAAATGTGAAGAATTCTAGGTATATATATACACAAGGTAAGTACCCCAGCCATATTGCAGTCACCACCCTGCGACCAGACATTGTTCTTGTGTCTGAGTCCACCAAGCAAGCTGTGCTGCTGGAACTGACAGTCCCATGGGAAGATCGCTTGGAAGAAGCCTTTGAAAGGAAGCTCTCCAAGTACGCAGGACTGGTCAGTGACTGTCAGCAGGCTGGTTGGAGAGCAAGGTGTTTCCCGGTGGAAGTTGGATGCAGAGCATTCGCAGCCCGTTCCTTGGTCAGAGCCTTCGGCAGTTTAGGCATCGAGGGAGTGAGAAAGAGGAGAGCCATCCGCAGTACCACCGATGCGGCAGAGAGGGCCTCAAGATGGCTGTGGCTCAAAAGAGGGGAGCCATGGAGTCATGGTAGCTAGCTAGCCATCTGGACACAAGCTGGGGTCTGATCAGCCCCGGCTGGGTCACCTGGAGGAGGGCGTATGATGTTGCGAGACCCGAAACGTTCTATGATTCCAGGAACATCACTGAAGATGTGTCCAGACTAGGCATCAGTAGATGTATGTACACAGCGAATACCCTGAGTGATCAGTGACAGCCAGGAAAGACTGGATGACAACCATGAATAGTGTGGCAACTACTGGAGAGTCAGTGACAGCCCGGAGAGACGGCAACCGGGGCAGAAAGGGTCGGCAACCCAATCTGCATCCTCTGAGAGGAGGAACCCAACCAAGCTACGATGAACTTAATGGAAAAATACCCCCAGGGGTGCCCGAGAGATGAGCACCCCAGTCTGACGGACACAACGGTAACAGACCCAGGCAACGGACAAACGACTATGAGCAAGCAGTGTACATGCGGTAAAGTCTGCAAGAACATCCATGGCTTAAAGATCCACCGAGCGAGGATGAAGTGCCCGTTGGGAGCAGAAGCAACACAACGCACAGGTGTTACACCTGGCGAGACGCAGGAGGTGCCAGGCCCGGAGTCACCCCATAGTGCCCAGAACCTCCAAGTGTTGCAGACAACTCCCTTGAGCATAAGGATTTGCTGGGGCAGAAGCGCAGTGGCAAACTGGCCTCCTCGCAGGATGACATAGACCAACATCTGAAGCAGACGTACAGCGACCCCGCAAGAGAGCAGGAGTTGGGAGAGTGTAACAACCTCATAGACCCCCCTGAACCAGAAGTGCAGTTCGACATGTCGGAGCTGCAGCTAAAGGAAGTCAGGGAGGTTGTCCGCAAAGCAAGGGCAAGCTCTGCTCCAGGACCGAGTGGCACTTCATACAAAGTGTATAAGTACTGTCCCAAACTCCTGCTGCGTCTGTGGTACATCTTGCGAGTCTTCTGGAGAAGGGGGAGGATCCCTGATCAATGGAGAGTGGCTGAAGGGGTATGGATCCCGAAGGAGGAAAACTCCACTCAGCTAGACCAGTTCCGCATCATCTCCCTGCTGTGTGTTGAGGCAAAGGTTTTCTTCAGCGCTGTTTCCAAACGGCTGTGTACCTACCTGGCAGAGAACACCGACATCGATACATCTGTCCAGAAAGGTGGCATTTCAGGAATGCCAGGATGTCTGGAGCATACCGGTGTGGTGACACAGCTTATTCGGGAGGCCAGAGAGAACAAGGGCAACCTGTCAGTGCTGTGGCTTGACCTGGAGAATGCATTCGGCTCCATTCCACACAAGCTGGTTCAGTTCACTTTGACAAAACATCATGTCCCAAGCAGGTGTAGAGACCTCATCGCTGATTATTACAGCAATTTCAGGATGAGGGTCTCTTTAGGAGCAATAACATCCAGTTGGCACAAGGTGGAGATCAGTATCATCACAGGGTGTACTATCTCTGTGACATTGTTCTCCCTAGCCATGAACATGCTCACTAAGTCTGCTGAGCCAGAGTGCAGAGGGCCCCACACGAATTCCGGACAATGGCAACCACCCATCAGGGCATTCATGGATGACCTCACAGTCATGACAAAATCAGTCCCAGGCTGCCGGTGGATTCTGAAGGGGCTTAAAGAGCTGGTGGAGTGGGCCCGGATGCGTTTCAAATCCGCCAAATCCAGATCAATGGTGCTGAGGAAAGGGAAGGTGGTGGACAAGTTCCGGTTTAACATCGCAGACACAGCCATCCCATCTATCTCAGAGAAGCCAGTCAAGAGCTTAGGAAAAGTTTTTGACTGCTCTCTGAGAGACACAACATCTATCCAGTCGACCTGCACTGAGTTGGATGGCTGGCTGAAATCTGTGGACAAGTCAGGCCTACCTTGGAAGTTTAAAGCCTGGGTCTACCAACATGGCATTCTTCCCAGGATTCTGTGGCCCCTCCTTGTCTATGAGGTCCCTATCTCAACAGTTGAGACCCTACAGAGGAGGGTCAGCAACCACCTCTGGAGATGGCTTGGGTTACCAAGGAGCCTGAGCAGCATTGCACTCTACGGGAACACCAACAAGCTGCAACTGCCTTTCAAATCCTTGGAGGAGGAATTCAAGGTAACTACATTTACATTTACATTTAGGGCATTTGGCAGACGCTTTTATCCAAAGCGACTTACAAGGTGTACATTAGTTGAAGCAGACAATAGCATAACACTGGGGTACGCAAACATATAAATACAGCAGTTCGCAAGTATTCATATTGACAAGATGAATAACACAATTTCGTACTGCTAGGTCACCTGCTTAAGTAGCTGTGATAAGAGCGTGTTAACAACATTAAGGACATACACTTGCTAACATATACAACATGCTAAGAGCTATTAATGTCAGGACTTAAGCAAGTTTAGGGGTTTCACAAAGGAGAGTCCAGGTGGACTCTGAACAGGTGGGTCTTGAGTCTCTTGCGGAAGCTGGCGAGGGACTCTGCCGTCCTGACATGAGACGGGAGTTCATTCCACCACTGTGGGGCCAGAGCCGTGAAGAGCTGGGTTTTGGACGAGCGATGTTTGGTTGACCTTAGTGAAGGTCGAACAAGTCGCCTGGCAGAAGTTGAGCGGAGCGCTCTGGCTGGGATGTAGGGTTTGACCAACGCCTGGAGGTAGGCCGGGGCAGTTCCATTGACTGCCCTAAAGGTCAGCACCAGAATCTTGAATTTGATGCGAGCATTTACCGGAAGCCAGTGGAGTTCGCGGAAGAGAGGGGTCACGTGGGAGAATTTCGGTAGGTTGAATACCAGGCGTGCTGCTGCGTTCTGGATGCGTTGGAGGGGCTTGGTTGCAGAGGCGGGGAGTCCCGCCAGGAGAGAGTTGCAGTAGTCGAGGCGGGTGATGACGAGCGCTTGGACCAGGATCTGCGCCGCTTCACGTGTGAGGAAGGGCCGGATCCTGCGGATGTTGTAGAGGGCAATTCTGCAAGATCGGGCCACCGCGGTGACGTTGGCATTGCAGGACAGCTGGTCATCTACCACCACACCAAGGTCTCTTGTTGTGGTTGAGGGGGAGACTTGGGTGTTCTCGATGGTGACCAGTAGGTCCATCTGAGGGCAGTCTTTCCCCGGTATGAAGAGGAGCTCAGTCTTGTCAAGGTTGAGCTTCAGGTGGTTGGCGGCTGTCCATCTGCTGATGTCGGCCAGGCATTTCGAGATGCGTGTTGCTATTTGGGTTTCTGAGGGGGGAAAGGAGAGAAACAGTTGAGTGTCATCCGCATAGCAGTGATAGGAGAAGCCATGAGATGCGATTACAGAGCCTAGCGATTTAGTGTAAAGAGAAAACAGAAGGGGTCCCAATACTGAGCCTTGAGGAACTCCGGTGTCCAGGGTGCAGGGTTTGGACAGGGAACCGTTCCATGTGACCTGATAAGTCCGATCTGCGAGGTAGGAGGTGAACCAGGATAACGCAGTTCCAGCGATTCCAAGCTCGGCGAGAGTGGAGAGGAGGATCTGGTGGTTCACTGTGTCGAACGCCGCAGACAGGTCGAGAAGGATCAGTACCGATGAGAGGGACGAGCTTCTGGCATCACGAAGAGACTCTGTCACTGCGAGCAGTGCCGTCTCCGTGGAGTGCGCAGCCTTGAAGCCTGACTGGTGAGGGTCGAGGAGGTTGTTCTGGGAGAGATAGGAAGAAAGTTGTGAGGAGACAGCCCGTTCAAGGGTTTTGGACAGGAATGATAGGAGAGATACCGGTCTGTAGTTTTGGACATCAGTGATGTCTAGGGATGGTTTCTTGAGGAGCGGCTTGATTCTGGCAGTCTTGAAGGCTGCCGGAAACAGGCCTGCCTCAAGGGAGATGTTGATTTGGGATGTAAGGAAGGGAAGGATATCGCCCGAGATGTCCTGGAGAAGAGAGGAAGGGATTGGGTCGAGGGGGCAGGTGGTAGGGTGGTTAGATGTCACCAGTTTGTTAACTTCATCGGGGGAGAGGGGGTTGAAACAGGTAAGGTTAGTGGGGGTGGGAGAGGAGGGAGGGAGGAAAGCGGTGGGGGTGAAGGAGGAGGTAATGTCGTTCACCTTCTTCGTAAAGAAGGTGACAAAGTCATCAGCTGAGAGGGAGGAGGAGGGGAGGGGGGGTTGAGGAGGGAAGAGAACATGGAGAAAAGTTTCCTTGGGTTAGAGGCAGAAGAGTTTATTTTTGTACGGTAGAAGGCAGATTTAGCAGCCGATACCGTGGAGGTGAAGCCAGCGAGGAGACGGAGGTAGTGAGCGAGGTCATCAGAGGAGTCCGATTTCCTCCATTTTCTCTCGGCCGCCCGTAGCTCTGCTCTACAAGCCCGCAGAGGTTCGGACAGCCAAGGAGGTGGAGGAGAGGCTCGTGCTGGTCTGGAGGTGAGAGGACAGAGAGAGTCGAAGGAGGAGGAGAGAGAGGAAGTCAGAGTGGAGGAGGCTTCCTCCACCGACAAGAGAGAGAATTGTTGGGGGGATGGTAGTGAGGATAGGACAGATGCGGAGAAAGAAGAGGGAGAGAGAGTTTTCAGGTTACTACGGAAGGTAACAATGTGGGGAGTAGTGGGTAGGGAGGTGGGGGATTTGAGAGGGAGAGAGAAAGCAACAAAATGGTGATCAGAGACAGGGAGGGGTGTGACCGAGATCACCGAGGTGGTACAGGATCTTGTGAAGACAAGATCCAGTTGGTTCCCAGCTCTGTGGGTAGGGGGAGAGGGAGTGAGTGTTAACTAGTGTAACTAGTGTTAACTAGAGCCAGAGAAGTGGTTCAATACAGGGACTAAAGTGATCCGAAGGTGGCTAAAGCAGGGATCCAAGTGAGGACTGGCAGGAAATGGAGGGCAGAGGAAGCAGTTCAAGAGGCAGAGGCAAGGCTGCGTCACAAGAGCCTGGTGGGAGTGGTCACACGAGGTCGAGCTGGGCTAGGATCCTTTCCAACTCCCCAAATGAACACCAGGGAGAAGGAAGGGCGCCGTCTTGTTCAGGAGGAGGTGAGCGCAGCAGTGGAGGAGATAAGAACCTGCAAGGCAGTGGGAATGAAGCAACAGGGAGCTTGGACGAGATGGGAGAATGCGGTTGAGAGGAAAGTGACCTGGGCTGAGCTTTGGAAAGCCGAGCCTCACCGCATCAAATTCCTAATCCAGGCAGTGTATGATGTGCTTCCAAGCCCGTCAAATCTGCACACATGGGGCATAGCAGAGACACCAGCATTCCCATTGTGTTGGAACACATCCTCAGTTGCTGTACAAAGGCACTTGGAGATGGACGTGTAACCCACATTAAAACATAGTAAATACATTAGTAAAAGTGTATACATATGTTTTAAATATTGTTTAAAAAACATTAAAGTTATTAAAAGATAGAGGTTAATATTAGTTAATGACATCCCTTTAAGAATAAAACTAATAAAAGTTGCTATGGCACTGCCGCTTTAAGAAATCGCGAAAAAGAGAAACCCGGAAGAGAAGTACGAGCAAGTCATTTTCTGATAGTTTCTTTTAAAAAGTAAAGAATAGTTAAAAACGGTCAGCAACTCAAGCGGACGGATATGATCAGGATATAAACCAGGATATAAACCAACGGTGTTTTTGTCAACAATGCTTTTTGGATTGTAAATACTTAGATCCTAGACGGAGAGTGTTGTGCTGCGCGTTGGGGAGGACACCCACGCGCTCAGAAGCGAGATGGCGAGCCAGACCCTTGGAATTGTATAAAACCTTCGAGCGTTGGAGAGGACTTGGGTTTTTTTTCTCAAAGGACAATAGGCGACCTCACTGCCAGAGTGGTAGGAGTGTTGAAGTTTTTTACCAGAACTGAACATTTGTGATACAGTGGGACTGAACTGGAACTTTATTTTTTGTACCTTGGGTTATCATTCCTGTCAGATGTTATGATTTGTTGTACAATGTTTTTGCATTTGATTTAGATACAGGAATTATTTATTACTTTATTCACTAAAATTGCTGGATTGCATCTAAACCGCCTGGTCTCTGGTCCAATTATTTTGCCATATATCCGCTCCACCAGAACCTAGAACTGGTCCAGTAGCCTAAAACGTTTGCCCAGGTTAAGGAGTGCTACAACTTGGCGAGCTAGCCAGGAGCGGTTAGCAAAACAGATTTAAAACTAGCAACCAGAGACCAGATAGATCAATATGGATGAAATTCAGGCATCTGGCGTAAAAATACCTAACTCGCTCTTAGTTAGTAGCCTAACAGATTCAGAGACAGACGAGGAACTTTATGATTTCTTAAAGCAATATGGCTCAATTCAGAGAATAATCCCAGTAGACCTGCCCCAGTATGGATCCGCAGATGATTGTGGAGTTTGCATATGGCACAGCTGTACAGTCACTGTTAGACATGTTGCCATATAAACTTGTAAGCAAGACTAAGACGGATATTAGTTTTGATATCAAAGCCTTGGCAGGAGTGTACATTTCTACAGTTGGCCAATCCACTACACAAATGTACATTGAGGAATTGAAGAAAATTGCGAAGCACAGTGGCAAAGACCTTACAGATGTGTTGAGAAGGGAGCTCCATCACATCAGTGAAACTGTTAAACAAGAGGATCGTGAGAGTCAACAAGAAGACTCTGAAACAAACTTTGATGAAGATCTTGACAGTGTTACACAGGTGAGTCGACAGCCCAGTGGGCTTCCCCCACAAAGTGTTCATATCCCTGAGCCCAGGTCAGCATCATATCAACAACCCACCAAAGAAAGGACACGGCCTACTCTAACTTTCACTGATCTCTATCCATCTGATCAGCAGAAGATTGTTGTTGAACATATTGTGAAGCATGAAGACTCTACAGCACAAATGCATGCTTCATTGAGACTCAGACCCTTCTCTGGACGCTGCCCCCGTCCAAACAACGAAGTTGACTATGAGACATGGCGCTCTAATGCAGAATTCCTATTGAATGATTCTCAACAGTCAGATCTTCACAAATCACGAAGAATACTAGAAAGCCTCTTGTCACCTGCAGTTGACATAGTGAAAAATCTAACCCCTAACTCATCCCCATCAATGTATTTGAACATTCTAGACTCAGCCTTTGGCACAGTCGAAGATGGAGACGACCTCTATGCTATGTTTCTAAGCACACTGCAGAACAATGGCGAGAAATCTTCAGCCTACCTTCTACGACTACAAGTAATGCTGAACACCACCCTCAGGAGAGGTGGAGTAAAAGCAATTGATCTGGACAGCCAGCTTCTGAAACAATTTTGCAGAGGCTGCTGGGATAATGCTCTACTTTCAGAACTAAAGTTGGAACAAAAGAAGCAAACCCCACCTACTTTTGCAGAGCTCCTCTTGCTGCTTCGCACTGGAGAGGACAAACGCAACTCTAAAGAATGCCGGATGAAACAGTACTTTGGTGTTTCAAAACAGAAAGTGACCTCACAATTTCAAGCTGCCTCTTCTGAGTGCACAGGAGAATGCAACGCATTACTGCAAAGACGCAATGAGTCGCGATCTGAAATAGACGACCTGAAAAAACAAATAGCTAAATTGCAGTTTCAGCTGTCACGACTCTCACTCAAAGACGACAAAACCAGCTCAAATAAAGCACACCCCAGAACTACTACCAACGGGACTAAGCAGAAGCAAATACTGCCCAGCAACCCTCATAACAATAACAACAACCATAGTAAACAGCCAAGACCCTGGTATTGTTTCCGATGTGGTGAAGACGGGCACATCAAACCTCAGTGTGAAGGTGAACCCAACCCCTCTCTTGTAGCCTTCAAAAGGAAACTGTTGAGAGAGAAACAGATGGAATGGGAGATGAAAAATGGTCATTTACCATCAGATCATTTAAACTAGCATCAGCCACTGTTGAGGGACAAATGGAGGCTGAGAAACTGATTAAGTGTCCCAAGGGGAAGCAACGTCCATGGTTAGCATGTTCTAATTCAAGAGTAGTTACCATACCAAAAAGGCTCATTGGAGCTAAAACTACGGCAAAAGTGACTATTGCTGAGAAAGATTGTAACTGTTTATTAGACACAGGTTCACAAGTAACGACAATCCCCAAGTCATTCTACGAACTGAATCTGTCACACTTACCTATTGAGTCTTTGAACAACCTGCTCGAAGTGGAAGCCGCTAAGGGCCAAGATGTCCCCTATTTGGGATATGTTGAAGTTAATATCACATTCCCCAGGAGTTCCCTTGGCCTTGACTTTGAAGTGCCCACTTTAGCCCTGATCGTCCCTGACATGCAGTCAACCCTGTCAACAGTCTTGATAGGTACTAACACCCTTGATACTCTTTATGAGTTGTACACAAGTGCTGCACTTCAGAACTCCCAGTCATTGCCCTATGGGTACAGAGCGCTTCTCCAAACCCTCGAACTGAGACAAAAACAGGAAGTGGACTCCAGTATTGGAGTTGTGAGACTGTCTGGAAAATATCCTGAGACTCTTGGCCCTGGTCAGACCAAGGTGTTGGAAGGATCAGTCAGCTGTAAGATACCAAATGTAGGAAAGTGGGTGGTGATCGAATCGTCAAAAACATCCTCCTTGCCAGGTGGCCTGATAGTTACAAATGGCTTAGCAAGTCTCCCGCCCAAACTACCTCATTGTGTACTAGTGATCCTCAAAAATGAATCAGACCACGATATCACTATCTCCCCAAAGAGCGTGATAGCTGAAGTCAATACCATTCGAAGTGTCCAGCCTGTCACACACAAGAATTCAAACACTCAAACAAAACCTGACCAAAAACCAAAGAACAAATTTGACTTTGGAGAGTCTTCAGTTCCCAATGAATGGAAAGAACGCATAACTGAAAAACTGAGCTCCATGTCAGATGTATTTGCACAGCATGATCTCGACTTTGGGCGCACTGACAAATTAAAACACCACATAAAGCTCAGTAACGAAACAACATTCAAACATAGAGCAAGACCCATACATCCACAAGACGTCGAAGCTGTACGTAAGCATCTACAGGAACTTCTCAGCGCTGAAATCATTCGTGAATCAGAATCCCCCTTTTCTTCGCCGATTGTGGTTGTCAGAAAGAAGAACGGTGATGTCAGACTCTGTATCGACTATAGAAAACTCAACCTCCAAACAGTGAAAGATGCATATGCTTTGCCCAACGTGGAAGAGTCCTTTTCAGCATTGAACGGGTCCAAGTGGTTTTCAGTATTGGATTTAAAGTCTGGCTTTTACCAGATTGAAGTGGAAGAGTCAGACAAACACAAAACTGCATTTGTTTGCCCACTTGGATTCTTTGAATTTAACAGAATGCCACAAGGAATTACAAATGCCCCAAGCACGTTTCAGAGGCTCATGGAGCGTTGCATGGGAGATCTGAACCTCAAACAAGCCCTTGTTTTCATTGATGACCTCATTGTCTTTTCGTCAACACTGGAAGAACATGAAGAAAGATTGTTAAATGTACTCACAAGGTTGAGAGAGTACGGCCTGAAATTATCTCCCGAGAAATGTAAATTCTTCCAGACGACTGTCAAATATCTGGGACACATTGTGTCAGAGAAAGGCATTGAAACAGACCCTGAAAAGATCACCTCACTCAAAACCTGGCCAAAACCAAACAACTTGAAAGAGCTAAGAACCTTTTTGGGATTGTGCGGTTATTACCGCCGGTTCATAAAAGACTATTCGAAGATTGTGAAACCTCTCAATGCACTCACTGCCGGCTATCCACCTACACAGAAACATCGGAAGCCCAATGTGAAACCAGAGAAATATCACAACCCTAAAGAAGCCTTTGGTGATAGATGGACAACAGAATGCAAGGATGCATTTGATACTATCATTGACAAGTTAACAACAGCTCCAATCCTTGGTTTTGCTGATCCCAAGTCACCATACGTCTTGCACACAGATGCAAGCACAATAGGACTAGGCGCTGTCCTGTACCAGGAACAGCAAGGACAGAAACGTGTTATTGCATATGCCAGTCGTGGCTTATCACAATGTGAAGCCAGATACCCAGCACACAAATTGGAGTTCCTTGCCCTTAAATGGGCAGTCACAGACAAATTCCAAGACTATTTGTATGGAGGCCAATTTGTCGCTGTTACTGACAGCAACCCATTGACCTACGTCCTTACCTCTGCCAAGCTTGACGCCACAAGCTACAGATGGCTAGCCGCTCTGTCGACTTTCGACTTCCAATTACAATACAGAGCAGGGAAGCAGAATCAGGACGCAGATGGGTTGTCTAGAAGGCCACACAATGGGTTGGCAGATGATCTTATCTCACAGAAAGAGATGGAGAGGATACGGCAATTTGCTCAAAGGCACTTGCCTGAAAATGAAGGGTCATGCTTGATTGCTGCGAGCACAGTCAATGCCATTTGTGATAAACACCTGGTTCACAATACCATCAATGGAGAACCTGCAGATAAATTGTCTGGTACCACCTTAGTTTTGTCTCTAGCACAAAGTCCAAAAGCCATACCAGTAAGCTATGAAGAAGAGGATCAGCTTGGTGGCCTACCTGTCATTCCTCATCTCACCATTGCCGAGCTGGTTCAAAAGCAGAGAGCTGATACCTGCATCAGGGAAGTTATCAACCAAATGGAGACTGGAGAAAAACCTCCACCCTCTATCAGAAAAGAACTTCCTGAAATCTATCTGATGTTAAGAGAATGGAACAGACTTGAACTATTAAATGGCGTATTGTACCGCAGAAGACAAGAAGGTGCACGCATATTTTATCAACTTGTACTGCCGGAGGAGCTGAGGCCCTCTGTACTAAAGAGCCTTCATGATGACCTTGGCCACATGGGCATTGAACGTACTCTAGACCTGGTCAGAGCGCGTTTCTATTGGCCTAAAATGTCAGCTTATGTGGAGCACAAAATTAAGACTTGTAATCGTTGTGTACGACGGAAGTCTTTACCTGAAAGAGCAGCACCACTTGTGAACATCACTGCCACAAGGCCACTCGAACTTGTGTGTATGGATTTCCTCAGCGTGGAACCAGACTCGAGTAACACCAAAGATATTCTGGTCATCACAGACCATTTCACAAAGTATGCAGTGGCCATCCCAACAACAAATCAGAAAGCACGAACTGTAGCTAAGTGCTTATGGGAACACTTCTTTGTGCACTATGGCATCCCTGAAAGACTTCACAGTGATCAAGGTCGTGACTTTGAATCTCGAACGATAAAAGAACTTTGTGAGCTCATTGGTACCCAGAAAATAAGGACTTCTCCCTATCATCCAAGGGGAAATCCAGTTGAACGTTTCAACAGAACCCTACTTAACATGCTTGGAACTCTTGAGAATCAAAAGAAGTGTCATTGGCGAGAACATGTAAGACCTTTAGTGCATGCTTATAACTGCACCAAAAATGAAGTAACTGGATTTAGCCCTTACGAGTTAATGTTTGGGCGACAACCTAGATTGCCAGTCGATCTGGCATTTGGCTTACCTGTTCATCATCAACCAGGTTCACACTCTCAGTATGTTCAAAACCTGAGATCCCATCTTGAAACAAGCTACAGAGTTGCTTCTGAAAATGCAACGAAAGTAGCAGATCGCAACAAAACAAGATTTGATAAACGTGTTGTTGAATCTACTCTAAAAGAAGGTGATAGAGTCTTGGTCAGAAACATTCGCCTCAGGGGTAAGCATAAGTTAGCGGACAAATGGGAGTCAGACGTTTACATCGTCTTAAAGCAATCTGGAGACATTCCAGTGTATGTTGTGAGGCCTGAAAATGGAAAAGGTCCACAAAGAACTCTTCACCGTGACCTTTTGCTGGCGTGTGGGTTCCTTCCTTTAACGCAAATGGAAGATGAAGCTAACACACAAGTGCCCCCAAGACGGCCAAGAACTCGACAGCAACCAAGACAAGAAGGCTCAGATGAAGACGAATTCCAATCTGACCCAGATGAATATTTTCACGAAGGTCACAGGACCTGTGTTGAGACTGTAGATTTCAATAATATATCTGAAACTACAGAACATCCCCCTGATGAAACGGAACAAGAACCTCTTGAAATGGTATCCACTATTGAGCTAAATTCTTCAGATGTAGCCGAGGCTTTCCCTGAAGACGCCCCCGTAGAGGCCTCTGGTTTAGACTTATCTGCTGGAACCCCTGGAGAAAGTAACTTACCTGATCCTCATGGAAACAGTCCACCTGCTGGACAGAAACAAGAATACGTACCTGAACAGGACTTGAGTAGTGTCCATTCGCCAACTCAAGCTACTCCGGAGGAGAATGACAATGAAAGTAATATCAATCAACCTCAAACTGATATGGAGGGAGGTACCCTCAGAAGATCCACCAGAGACAGAAAGGCCCCTGAAAGACTGACTTACCCTGAGCTAGGAAATCCATTAGTTACGATAGTACAGTCTTTATTTCAGAGCCTTACGCAAGTAATAACAGAATCGCTCTTGCAACCTAGATTAGAAACACAAACAGTCCAGATAGAATAGACTCCTAAAGCAATGCACAGGGGCGTGCATTAGGTAAAGTGGGGAGGATGTAACCCACATTAAAACATAGTAAATACATTAGTAAAAGTGTATACATATGTTTTAAATATTGTTTAAAAAACATTAAAGTTATTAAAAGATAGAGGTTAATATTAGTTAATGACATCCCTTTAAGAATAAAACTAATAAAAGTTGCTATGGCACTGCCGCTTTAAGAAATCGCGAAAAAGAGAAACCCGGAAGAGAAGTACGAGCAAGTCATTTTCTGATAGTTTCTTTTAAAAAGTAAAGAATAGTTAAAAACGGTCAGCAACTCAAGCGGACGGATATGATCAGGATATAAACCAGGATACCAGGAGGTGTTTTTGTCAACAATGCTTTTTGGATTGTAAATACTTAGATCCTAGACGGAGAGTGTTGTGCTGCGCGTTGGGGAGGACACCCACGCGCTCAGAAGCGAGATGGCGAGCCAGACCCTTGGAATTGTATAAAACCTTCGAGCGTTGGAGAGGACTTGGGTTTTTTTTCTCAAAGGACAATAGGCGACCTCACTGCCAGAGTGGTAGGAGTGTTGAAGTTTTTTACCAGAACTGAACATTTGTGATACAGTGGGACTGAACTGGAACTTTATTTTTTGTACCTTGGGTTATCATTCCTGTCAGATGTTATGATTTGTTGTACAATGTTTTTGCATTTGATTTAGATACAGGAATTATTTATTACTTTATTCACTAAAATTGCTGGATTGCATCTAAACCGCCTGGTCTCTGGTCCAATTATTTTGCCATATATCCGCTCCACCAGAACCTAGAACTGGTCCAGTAGCCTAAAACGTTTGCCCAGGTTAAGGAGTGCTACAGACGGTACAGGTGGAGGCATGACCAAGTCCTGAAGACCATTGCTGAAGCCATCAGCGCAGGACTGGCGTGGTCAAAGCAGTTCCGACACTCCAAGGACACCATCGCCTTTGTCAGAGCTGGGGACAAGCCAACTTCTGCCAGAAAAACATCTGCAGGCATCCTGACGTCTGCAAGAGACTGGCAGTTGTTGGTGGACCTTGAACATCAGCTGAAGTTCCCCAGCCATATTGCAGTCACCACCCTGCGACCAGACATTGTTCTTGTGTCTGAGTCCACCAAGCAAGCTGTGCTGCTGGAGCTGACAGTCCCATGGGAAGATCGCTTGGAAGAAGCCTTTGAAAGGAAGCTCTCCAAGTACGCAGGACTGGTCAGCGACTGTCAGCAGGCTGGTTGGAGAGCAAGGTGTTTCCCGGTGGAAGTTGGATGCAGAGCATTCGCAGCCCGTTCCTTGGTCAGAGCCTTCGGCAGTTTAGGCATCGAGGGAGTGAGAAAGAGGAGAGCCATCCGCAGTACCACCGATGCGGCAGAGAGGGCCTCAAGATGGCTGTGGCTCAAAAGAGGGGAGCCATGGAGTCATGGTAGCTAGCTAGCCATCTGGACACAAGCTGGGGTCTGATCAGCCCCGGCTGGGTCACCTGGAGGAGGGCGTATGATGTTGCGAGACCCGAAACGTCCTATGATTCCAGGAACATCACTGAAGATGTGTCCAGACTAGGCATCAGTAGATGTATGTACACAGCGTACAAGTATAAACAGGTAGTGAGCAGGGGTATGCAGTAATATCAACAAGATAAATATATATAAATGTATAAACAGTAGGTAGTGAGCAGGGGTGTGTAGTTATATCAGCAGTTGAAGATTAATATATGTAAACTATACGTAGAGGAAGGGAGTTATGATGCAGTGATAGACCGTAGTCTAGTCTCTGGACCAGGGCTCTGGCGTCTGGCTCCAGGTGGTCCAGACCCCTGACCTCAGTGAGGGAAAGGTCCTGAGGGTTCTGGTTCAGGGTCAGGTAGGGATCAGCAGGTCCACTGTCCAGCGCACCAGGGAGGTGTGGAGAAGCCTGGAAGAGACCAGCAGCAGGTAAAGACTCGCTAGAGACCAGCGGAGAGACATAATAGAAACTCCCTGCCACAAAAAGCTACTGGGTTCGATTCCCAATTTCCACCATATCTACGTGTCGGCATCCTTGATCTAGATGTCTAACCCCCTACCAGCTCCTTAACGTACATGTACATCTACTTCACATGTACATCCTTTGTACATGTACATCACATGTCACTTTGTTATTTTTATTGTATACAGTATTGTTATAGTGTTGTTTATAGTATGGTGCATAGTGTTGGTTTGTAGTACCATAGTATTTATAGTATATAGTATAGCATATCATACATAGCATATAGTGTTGTTTATAGTATAGTATTGTTTAGTATAGTTATATATATATATCAATATATATATAGATATATATCAATATATCTATAGATATATATCTCTATATCTATAGATATATCTATATCTATAGATATATATCTCTATATCTATATTGTTTACAGCAGTATTGGTTAGATACGATTAGATTCCAAGTTATTATGTCATTGCACAGCACAAGTACAGTAAAAATTATAGGTATATATATATATTTATATATACCTATAATTAATACCTAGAAATACCTATAAAATAGTATATGTTACGGTGCACTTTACTGCAACCTTTGCACTGCAATCTCCAATTGAATCCTATTTATTTTCGCTTAACTGTAATTGTGCTGTGCAATGACAAAAACTTTGAATCTATACAATAACTTTATGTATATATATTGTAGCATATCCCTCCGAAAGATGGTCTGAAACTTTACTGATGGCTTTGTATTTAATCCATATCCAAAAAGCAATTTAAGAGCTGGATATATATATACATATACAGCGCTATATATATATATATATATATATATATATATATATATATATATATATATATATATATATATATATACACAGCTCTATATATATATATATATATATATGTATGTATAATATACATACATATATATATATATATATATATAGAGCTGTGTATATATATACATTGTATATATATATATATATATATAGAGCTGTATATATATATAGAGCTGTATATATATATATATATATATATATATAGAAAAACAAAACAACAAATATGTATAAGCTTACTCCTCACATTACCTTCAAATTACACACAGAGCTAAAGCTAACGTTAACTTATTTACCATTATAACACTAACTATAACAATTAATTAAGTTTATACAATACAAAATGAATGATATAAAAAACACAACATCTCTGCATTACAGTCTTACACCTTAAACAAACCTTGTGCCTCTTCGTGTGCTAATAAATGACATATTATAAACGATTATTAAATCGTCCATCTCCGTCTCCGGATGGCTTCCGGTCAACACCAAAACCGGAAATAAGACTAATTAAGCTTTAAACAAATATGCAGTAAAGAAAACTAAAATGTTGAATTGTATATATGTTTATATTTTTATATATTTTTTAATATGTTTTATGTTTATATTTAGAATAAAACGCTACACCTAATTAGTTCAGTTTTATAAGTGTGTATTATGTAATATCCGAGGGATTGATTCCATGGTTTATGTGGAAGTACCTATTGGCCAATCACGGTGCGGAGATTCTTTTAGCCAATGGCGTTCCGCTTAGCGTGTTGTCATCCTCGTTTCCATGGTTACGTTCCACCGCCTTATAGGTAGGAGCGTTGGAGCAGGTTGCTCACAACTCAACGATCACAGGTGACGGTAAGAGCTCTCTCCTTCTCCCGGTCCTTCTCTACAATTATTATTATTATTCCTGCTATATATTTATTTTTGCATTTCATTTTTTAAATTCAAGTATTTTAAGTCATTGCGTTAAGGATTATAATATTAGGCCCGTATGATGAAAATAATGATGCCATAAGATGTCATAATGCTTTAACACAGGCTTCTTGTTTGTTCTTCAACCAGAGTTTGTTTGGAGCAGCGACAGAGTATCCAAATTCATCTCCTTTAAGATGGATAATTTCAATTTCCCCGAGATCATTGGAAAAGGAACGTTCGGCACTGTGGTGAAATGCCAGGACATTCGAAGTGGCCGACTTGTGGCCATGAAGTGTTTCAAACGACAGACCAAAGAGAAGATGGAGGAGGCCATCTACTCTGAGTACACGCTGCCCTCGGTAAAAACCTGTTTGTGTTCTCATTAAACCACCTCACCTCACTACATAGCATCTGTTAACTATGCAACCACATGTACATGTACAGATGTTTGTCAACTGTGAGAACAGGGTAGGCCTACGTAGATATGCATCCTTAAACACTGTATGCTCTATTTCCCCCTCTTGTGTTTAAACAGACACTGAAACACGAGAACGTGATTCAGGTGTACTCCCACTTCCTGTTTCGTGGGCGTCTGCGCTGTGTGTTCGAGCTCATGGATCACTGCATCGGTGATGAACTGGTGAATCGTCCCCAGGGTCTGAGTCCCCACGTGCTGCAGAAGTACGCCCGCCAAATCCTGCATGGGATAGAGTACCTCCACAGCGTCAATGTAAGACACCCGTTTCACTTGCATCTTGCCAACTATACCACCAAACTAGATCTACTAACAGCGGGAAAATACCAGAACTACAAAGTAAAAGTCCCCCCCCCCCCCGCCTCAAGATCTGGATCGACTGAGATTCAAGATTCAAGATTCAAGATAACTTTATTTATCCCGAGGGAAATTAAGGTGCAACAGTTGAAACAGGGGGGATAAATGCACACAAAATATACTAATACCTAAAACTAAATAACAACAAACTAAACTAAGCTAAACTAGTATAAACAAAATATAACTAAATTAAATCTAAATGTATTGATAGATGAATTGCACAATTTACAGAATTATTACAGTAATACGTAGGTATATACAATACACAACAATATGTATAGTGCAAATTGGCAGTAATAGAATAATATAAATAACTCAGATGAATACTGAAAAAGTGACATGTGAAAAGTGAAAAGTGAAATAGAATTTACAGTGCAAAAATTACAGTGAGAGGATTCACTGTAGGTCACTGAGTCTTCACTGTCCCTCTCACGACCCGAGGTAGATGAATTATAGAGTCTGATGGCCCCAGGAAGAAAGGACTTCCTGTGGCGTTCTGTAGTACACCTGGGTGGAATGAGTCTGTTGCTGAAGGTGCTTCTGTATGAGGTCAGCACCTGATGGAGAGGGTGAGAGTTGTTGTCAAGGATACTACGCAGCTTGCGCAACATCCTCCTCTCAGACACCACCAACAAGGAGTCCAGCTGGACCCCCAGGACAGCGCCAGCCTTCCTGACAATCCTGCTGATCTTGTTGGCGTCTGCTGACCTCAACCTGCTTCCCCAGCACACAACACCGGAGAAGATGGCACTGGCTACCACCGACTGGTAGAACATCTTCAGCATCGTGTTACAAACGTTGAAGGACCGGAGCCTCCGCAGGAAGTAGAGACGGCTCTGGCCCTTCTTGTACACGGTCTCAGAGTTCTTGGCCCAGACCAGTTTGTTGTCCAGGTGAACTCCCAGATATTTATATTCCTGAACAACTTCTGCGGACACACCCTTGATGGAAATGGGTGTGGGGGTAGATTTCCTCCTGCGGAAGTCCACCACCACCATCTCCTTCGTCTTGTCTGTGTTGAGCTGCATGTGGTTCAGCTCACACCACTCAACAAAGTCCACAAGGCCCCTGTACTCCTCATCGTTTCCCTCGCTGACACAACCAACAACTGCAGAGTCGTCCGAGAACTTCTGCAGATGGCAGGACTCAGAGTTGAACTGGAAGTCTGAGGTGTATAGGGTGAACAGGAATGGGGAAAGAACCGTTCCCTGTGGAGCACCAGTGCTGCTGACCACAGTGTCAGACACACAGTCCTGCAGTCTGACAAACTGTGGACGACCCGTCAAATAGTCTATAATCCAGGAGACCAGGGAAGAGTCCACATTCATCACCGTCAGCTTACTCCCCAGCAGGGCAGGCCGGATGGTGTTGAACGCACTGGAGAAGTCAAAAAACATGATTCTCACAGTGCTCCCGGGTCTGTCCAAGTGGGCGTAGGCACGATGAAGCAGGAAGATGATGGCGTCCTCCACTCCCAGTTTCGGCTGGTAGGCAAACTGAAGAGGGTCCAGCGATGATCTGACCAGGGGCCGAAGAAGCGACAAGACCAGCCTCTCAAAGGACTCCGACACGTGGGACGTCTGCACCACCGGTCTGTAGTCGTTTGAGGTGCTGGGACGTGGGTTCTTCTTCGGAACCGGCACCAGGCAGGATGTCTTCCACAGCACAGGGACCCTCTCCAGTCTCATGCTCAGGTTGAAGATGTACTGCAGGACTCCACTCAGCTGGGCAGCACACGTTTTGAGGACCTGCAGCCTTGCCTGGGTGGAGCCTGCACAGCACTTTCCTCACCTGCTCAGCTGTGAAGGTCTGTGTGCCGTGTGTGGGGGCAGGAAGAGTCTCTGTTGTGTTGATGGGGGAGGGGTGAGGTAGTGGTAGTGGTGGGGGAGAGAGAACAGGTATGTTGTCGCTGGAGAGGGACGGTGGGGGAGGGGGGACAGCAGGGCTGGGGGGCTGGAGGGGAATGGTTGTAGAGGAGCTGGGGGAGGGGGGGTAGACCGGAGCCCACTCATTGAATCTATTGAAAAACAAATTCAACTCGTTGGCCCGGTCAGGATGTCTGGCTACCAGGTTGTTTGTAGCCAGTGATGCTCCTCATGCCACTCCACACATCCTTCAGGTTGTTCTGCTGAAGTTTGTGCTCCAGCTTCCTCCTGTAGTTGTCTTTGCCCTGCTGGATCCTCTCCTTCAGCTCCCTCTGAACCCGCCTCATCTGCTCCCTGTCCCCGTCTCTGAAAGCCCTCTTCTTCTCATTGAGCAGGACCTTGATGTCTCGGGTGACCCACGGCTTGTTGTTGGGGAAACAGCGTACAGTCTCTGTGGGAACAACACTGTCCACACAGAAGTTGATGTACCCTGTTATGCATTCCGTGAGATCATCAAGGTCCTCTCCATGCAAATCACAGAGGAAATCCCAGTCTGTTGACTCAAAGCAGCCCTGCAAGTCCTCATCGGCCTCCTGTGACCATCTCCTCACAGTCCTTATGGTCACAGGCAGCCGCTGGACTAGAGGCCTATACAGGGGCTGAAGGTGGATAAGGTTGTGGTCTGACCTTCTAAGAGGAGGAAGGGCAGTGGCGCTGTATGCCTCCTTAACATTGGCATACAGCAGGTCCAGTGTCTTGTTTTCCCTGGTGGGACAGTCCACAAACTGCTTGAAGGTGTGCAGTGTTGCAGCCAGAGTCACGTGGTTGAAGTCCCCAGGTATCGCGAAAAGATTACATCAAAGTCAACAAATACACAGGAGGAAATCCCTTTGTTGGCAGGACTTTTACTTTGTAAACCTGGAGTTTGTCCACGTCTGATTATGGCTTGTGTATCTTTAGAGCCACAGCTACACAGTACTAAGCCTTGTATTGATTCTTTATTTTACCAGGTCATCCACCGGGACATCAATCCAGAAAACATGCTGTTGTCCAGCTGCGGTGTGGTCAAGGTGGGGAACTTTGGCCACAGCCAAGTGGTCAAGGTGGAGGACTTGGGCCTCAGCCGAGCAGTGGACCCAGACAACCTCCTGGCTGATAATCTGCGCATCGGTACTTCGGGTTTTGTGTGTCCGGAGATTCTGATAGGAACCCCCTCCTACTCCAGGTGAGCGTCCTCAACGGAAGGCTTCACACAAAGTGTGTGTGTGTGCGTGCGTGTGCGTGTGCGTGTGTGTGTGTGTGTGTTTTCATACCTTAATCCAGCTTCTCTTCTTGCAGGGCTTCTGATGTGTGGGCCATCGGGATCACCCTTCTGGAGATGGCCACATCAGAATACTTCATCGAAGGCTCCAGCTTTTTGGCCCTAATTCAAACCATTATAAGCAGAGTGGGTAAGTGGCTCTTTTTTTGAAATGCAGATGTGTTGCTATTGTTATGATGATGGTGAGTATCATTATATTGTTGTTGCCATAGCGATTGATTGTCATAGTGGTTTTGTTAGGGGATATATTGAAGTCTAAAAGTGTTTTCTTGGATGAATCCCTCCCCTGCCAGGTCCCCTGACCGCTCAGCAGACGGTAGACTTCTACAAGGACTTTTTGGGAAACCTGGTGCCTGCAGCCCCGTCTCTTCTCAAGAACCTAAGGCAGAAGTACGGGGTCTCTGACCCCCTTCTGGCTCACCTGGTAGAGGTCCGTTTTGAATGAATGAATCACAGCGGTGCCGGTGATGTCACACGGCCGCTCCCCGTCTCAGATCCTCCGTTGAGAGCAGATGGACGTGTTGTTGTGTTGAGGATCTATTGTTCTTCCTTCTGTTCCAGGCGTGTCTCCAGATGGACCCCGACCATCGGGCTACCTGCTCAGACCTGCTGGCTCACCGCTACTTCGGCGACATGGCTGTAAGTCCCTCACTAAGGGATACTGTACTCTACTATACAGTATATACTATACTATTTACTTGCCATATACATATGGCAGATAAAAACATCTTGGATCTTGTTCTCGGTCCAATTGCTCTCGCCAAGAAACTATTTGAATTATTATTAAATGAATTAAACCTGCGCCATTTAACTTTTATACTGCAGCTATTGACTCCAGTAAAACATTGACATTCTTGAATTGTCTAATTAGTATTTGAATGTCAATTATGTAATTTATTAAAATTTTCAGAAGTCAGCGGAGGCAGATGAGGATGAGGTCCCCGCCACGCCAGACGTGCTGCAGGATGCCCTCACAGTGATGGAGGAGCAGGTCCCCTCCACACCAGACATGCTGCAGGATGCCCTCACAGTGATGGAGGAGCAGGTCTCCTCCACGCCAGACGTGCTGCAGGATGCCCTCACAGTGATGGAGGAGCAGGTCCCCTCCACACCAGACGTGCTGCAGGATGCCCTCACAGTGATGGAGGAGCAGGTCCCCTCCACACCAGACATGCTGCAGGATGCCCTCACAGTGATGGAGGAGCAGGTCCCCTCCACGCCAGACGTGCTGCAGGATGCCCTCACAGTGATGGAGGAGCAGGTCCCCTCCATGCCAGAAGTGGATGCCCTCACAGTGATGGAGGAGCAGGTCCCCTCCACGCCAGACGTGGATGCCCTCACAGTGATGGAGAAGCAGGTCTCCTCCACAACAGACGTGCTGCAGGATGCCCTCACAGTGATGGAGGAGCAGGTCTCCTCCACACCAGACGTGCTGCAGGATGCCCTCACAGTGATGGAGGAGCAGGTCTCCTCCACACCAGACGTGCTGCAGGATGCCCTCACAGTGATGGAGGAGCAGGTCTCCTCCACACCAGACGTGCTGCAGGATGCCCTCACAGTGATGGAGGAGCAGGTCTCCTCCACAACAGACGTGCTGCAGGATGCCCTCACAGTGATGGAGGAGCAGGTCCCCTCCATGCCAGACGTGCTGCAGGATGCCCTCACAGTGATGGAGGAGCAGGTCCCCTCCACGCCAGACGTGCTGCAGGATGCCCTCACAGTGATGGAGGAGCAGGTCCCCTCCACATCCACACATGGTGAGTCGTGTTGTGAGGGCTAGTGTAGACCAAGTCTAGGAAGTCATACTGTTTAATACTGTTCACTGTACTATAAGGAAAGGTGGGATTTAGTAACTTTTCTCCATCTCACCTCATTGCTATAGGACAGTGAGATGGATCTGTGGATAGATTCATATTCAATTTAATGTACAGATATTTAAGATTAATCAACTATTAAATGATGTTATTTGAGCACAAGAGGGCCACTAACCCACATGAGGACATCCCTGTGTCACATACATATAACTATGGTTACATACAATACACTGCATATAAAACAGGATGTTTAACATGTTTAAGCTTCAAGATCCACGGTTTCCACAGTTAAGGATGGCTGGATGGCTACGACTACAATTTGTATTTACTTTCTCCTTGCAGGTGAGGACGGCCTGTTGGATGACCCTCACCCTGAGAAGAGGAAGAAGAGAGGTGGACGTCGCGCTGGCTTCCGGAGAGCCATGAAGAAGAGAGGTGGACGTCGCGCTGGCTTCCGGAGAGCCATGAAGAAGATCGGCCGCTTCTTCACCTCCTTTTGCTGTTGCTCTCAAATGGAGGAGTGATGGTGGTGTTGGTTGGAGGAGGAGGTAGGAAAGGAAAGTCAGAGGCACAGAGACAAACAATCATGGCGCCCAGGTCACTCCTAACCGTCCCTTTGAAGGGGGGATCCCCCACTTGGGGGCTGGGGTTAGGGGGTTGCCATGATGACTTGCCCTGAGTTCTTCAACCTGGGTGCTGGTCACCCACCACCAACCCCCTCTGAGCACACAGGACTGAGGCCGGATGAGATTGAGAAAATGAAAATAAAATCTCTTTCAAATAATTACAGGTGCAGATTTGTGAATAACGAGGTGACTGAGAGTAACACAAATGACACGACTATCACTAGTAAGAGCAAAGATTATTAAACAACATTTGGGTAGTATGTAGTAACACCCCCTTGTAAATCACACTGGTGCACGTTGTAACACCCCCTTGTAAATCAAACTTGGGGCACGTAGTAACACCCCCTTATAGAGCCAACTTGGGGCACGTTGTAACACCCCCTTGTAAATCAAACTTGGAGATACCAGCCACCCGCCTGAGGAAACTAATTTTGGCCGCTTGTATTCGCGATCTACACGTCGCACATAATCGTATGATTGGTTAATTGGTTAGTGGTCTGTGGGTTGGCACGGTGAGACAAACCAGTAGGCCGGTGGAATTTGGAGGTGTCATTTCAACGTTATCTAGGACCTGTGGAGCTAGCTTTTAATTCTCATTTGAAATCTTCGTATGTTGTTCATCAATACAACTTTCCTTCTGTGTCCCGCACTGGGCTCGAACTGACGACCTGATGGCATGAGAGGCGACGTTCTTACTTGAGAGCTAAAGCCCATAGACCTTCTAGCTTCATCTCTAGAAGGTCTATTTAGGGTCAGGGAGTGAGGTTTACTACTGCACAGCACCACCTGCTGGCGTACGTTAACACCTCTTCTAAGATCAAATCAAACATACAATAATAATAATAATAATAATGTGTTTTTAGGCATTTTTTTAAAACATCCACAGTCTGTGGTGTCCTCAGTTGGTTTGGGAGGGCATTCCACAGTCTCGGAGCAGCGGAGCAGAAGGCTCGGTCTCCCATGGTTTTCAGTTTGGTCCTGGGGGGAAGGAGGAGGTTTGCCTCAGAGCGTAGGCTCCTCGTGGAGGTTTTTGGGGTGAGAAGTTCTTTGAGGTATGAGGGAGCATTTCCATGAATGCACTGATAGGTGAAGAGGGTGATTTTGTAGTCAATCCTGAGTGAGACCGGGAGCCAGTGCAATGATTTGAGTACGGGCGTGATGTGTTCATACTTCCGCACTCTCATCAGGATCCTAGCAGCGCTGTTCTGGATGTATTGCAGCTTCTGGATGTTCTTGCTAGGAATGAGATGAGACGGTGAGATATGAGGTAAACCAGTTTAGGGCAGAGTCAGAGAGTCCAATTGTCGAGCGAAGACGATGGAGTAGAATGTCATGGCACGATGACATGAATGTCATGTAGAATGTCACGTGTCAAATGCTGCAGTTAGATCCAGGAGGATGAGGAGGGATGGAGATCCGGTGTCAGCTGTAAGCAGGTCATTGGTCACCCTGACTAAGGCAGTTTCTGTACTGTGGCCCTGGCGGAAACCAGACTGGAATTGTTTTTTACTTTATCCAGCACCTTTGATGGGTCTGTAATTAGCAAGGACTTCAGGGTCTAAGGTGGGGTTTTTTAGGAGTGGTTTGATGACAGCAGCTTTAATGGGGATGGAACATGACCAGACTGGATGGAGTGGTTTATCACTAAAGTGATCAGGGGACTTATGGCACCAATGTTAGATTTGACCAGGGCTGTGGGAAAGGGGTCCAGGGCACAGGTGGAGGGGTTCATCTTTTTGATGATGGCCTCAACTTCATGCTGCGAGATGTCAGTGAAGCAGCAAATAGGCTGGGTAGTCAAGTCAAGTCAAGTTTATTGTCACTTCACAGTTTACACAAGTATAAAGCAGTGGTGTGAAAATCTTATGTGCAAAACCCGACGACAGACAGCAGTTATAAAAATAAGATAACAATTTATAAAAATTGAATAAAGTAAAAAAAAAAATTCAATTTAGAAAATGCAATATATCGGCACAGAAAAGAGCAATATGTATATTTAAATCAAAGCAGCCTGATGGCCTGATGAGCTATCTCGGAGTCTATTTGTACAGCACTTGATACTGCAGTATCGCCTGCCTGACGGTAACAGTGAGTCCAGTTGGTGGCTGGGGTGGGCAATGTCTTTTATAATGCATTTGGCCATGACCACGCACCGCTGGTTGTATATGTCCAGGAGGGAGGGGAGCTGACCTCCAACGATATACTGGGCTGTCCGCACTACCCTTTGAAGCGCTTTGCGCTCGAGTGCGGTGCAGTTCCCGTACCAGGCGGTGATACACCCTGTAAGAACACTCTCGATGGTGCCGTTATAGAATGTTCTCAGGATGCGGGGGCCCATGCTGAATTTCTTCAGACGCCTGAGGAAATACAGGCGTTGTTGGGCCCTTTTCACCACGTGTGTGGTGTGCGTGGACCATGTGAGGTCCTCGGAGATGTGCACGCCGAGAAACTTGAAGCTGCTGACCCTCTCTACTGCAACACCGTCGATGGAGATAAGGCTGTGCTCTCCCCTCTGCTTCCTGAAGTCCACGATCAGCTCCTTGGTCTTCTTGACGTTGAGGGCGAGGCTGTTCTCCTGGCACCACTGCTCCAGCGATCCGACCTCCTCCCTGTAGGCTGTCTCGTTGACGCCGGCGATCAGGCCCATCACTGTCGTGTCATCAGCAAACTTGATGATGACGTTGGAGCTGTGCATAGCCATGCAGTCGTGGGTGTAGAGGAGAGGGCTCAGCACGCATCCCTGGGGGGCTCCCGTGTTGAGGGTCAGTGGCTCTGAGGTGGTGCTGCCCATCCTCACCACCTGGTGGTGGTCCGACAGGAGGTCCAGTATCCAGCTGCACGTGGATGGGGGCACGACTAGACCTCTAAGCTTGGTGTCGAGCTTGGCAGGAACTATCGTGTGGAACGCTGAGCTGTAGTCCACAAACAGCATTCGCACATAACAGTTCTTTCCCTCCAGGTAGGAAAGGGCAGTGTGGAGGGCCATGGCAATTGCGTCGTCCGTGGATCTGTTTTGACGATATGCAAATTGCCATGGGTCCAGCGTGGCAGGTAACACGGAGCAAATAAAGTCCTTGACCAAGCTCTCGAAGCATTTGCTGACAATCGAGGTGAGGGCTACAGGTCTATAGTCATTCAGGCATGTTACCTTGGGTTGTTTAGGGACAGGCACGATGGTGGACATCTTGAAGACCGCGGGGACAACAGCCTGGGACAGGGAGAGGTTGAAGATGTCTGCAAAGACTCCTGCCAACTGGTCTGCACATGCTCTGAGGACGCGGCCCGGGATGTCGTCGGGGCCTGCCGCCTTACGGATGTTCAGCCGCTTGAAGGTGCGGCGCACATCCGCCTCCGAGGTGCGCAGCTGGCTGGTCTCCTCAGGCGGCGCTGGCCTTGGCGGGCTGCCGTTCACGTCGAACCGAGCAAAAAAAGTATTTAGCTCTCCTGGGAGGGAGGTAGAGGAGTTCTCTACACAACTGGTTCTCCCTCTGAAGTTCGTTATCGTCTGCAGCCCCTGCCACATGCCCCTCGTGTCGTGGCTCTTGAATTTATCTTCCACTCTGTCCTTGAACTCCCGCTTGGCAGAGACGATGGTCTTGCGGAGGTCGTAGTGGGCTCTCGTATATTCCTCCGTATTCCCGGAACCAAAGGCGGCGTTACGCACGTGGAGGGCAGCGCGAACATCGCCGTTAATCCACGGTTTCTGGTTGGGATATATCCGAACCGACTTGGTCGGAACAACGTCATCTATGCACTTCTTGATGAACCCGGTGACCGACGACGCGTACTCGTTGATGTTATTGTCCGAGGCAACGCGGAACGTGCCAGTCAGCGCGATCAAAACAATCCTGCAGCATAGAGTCCGATTGGTCCGACCAGCATTGGACCTCCCTCACAGCGATCGGTTGCTGCTTCAGTCTCTGCCTATAGGCGGGGAAGAGCTGGATAGAGCGGTGGTCTGATTTGCCGAACGGTGGGTGGAGGAGGGCCTTGTAGCCATCACGGAAGGGGGTGTAGCAGTGGTCGAGGATCCGCTCGCCCCGTGTGTTGCTCGTTATGTGTTGGTAGAACTTCGGGAGAACCTTCTTCAGGTTCGCCTTGTTGAAGTCCCCCGCCACGATGAGAGCAGCCTCGGGGTGTGCCGACTCCTGTTCACTGATAGCCCCATACAGTTCCTTCAGCGCTGTGTCCGTCTTGGCTTGTGGGGGAATGTAAACAGCGGTGACGGTTACCGCTGTAAACTCCCGAGGTAGCCAGTATGGACGGCACATAAGCATCAGGTACTCCAGGTCCGGGGAACAGAAAGACTTTAGGGGATGTACATGACTTTGGTTGCACCAAGATCTATTTATCATGAGACATACCCCCCCTCCGCGATCTTTACCGGAGAGAGCCTTTGTTCTGTCCGCCCGGTGGACGGAAAATCCCGTCGGCTCGATAGCTGCGTCGGTAACCCCCTCCGACATCCATTCTTCCTGCGACGCTTGCGTGTAATCGTGCCCAAGATGGTCGGAGATAATCCAGCTGTGACTGAGTCGAAAGAATGAAAAAACTCCGGTAGGCGGCGAGCGACTGTCGATCTGATCTCCAGAAGTGTGCAAAAGTTATAAATGAACGTGCTGCTAACTTCCTGAACTAAAATAGTTGCGATAAAAAGAATAAATAACAAAAAACTGCGTCGTCGTGTGGGAGCTCGCGACACGGCAGCCATCTCGTATGGCGCCATACTCCGGGCTGGGGGTTGATGGTCAGGACTGGCAGAGCAGCGGAGTTTGAGCGGAGAGAGCGGATGGTCTCTACTATCATTATCAATATAATTTCCGATATCATTATCAACATCATTACCTCCAAACACGCAGCTTCCGATGGTCCAGACTTGGTGTCAGGCGTGGTGGCTGAAGTTCCATCTGTTGTACTGCGGGGGGCGCTGTTTCTCAGGTGTGACTGAGTGTCGAGTTCCTCTTTATTGTCCTGTGCTCTATATTTAAAGGGATAGTTCACTAATAGGCTAGTAAAATGTATGTGTAGATAATTATGTTTTCTACATATTCTGAAAATATGGTCGATATCCGACTTCATTCATCATTATTTTGAATAATCTTTATTTATATTTACATTTAGGACATTTGGCAAACGCTTTTATCCAAAGCGACTTACAAGGTGTACATTAGTTGAAGCAGACAATAGCATAACGCTGAGGTACGCAAACATAAAAATAGAGCAGTTCACAAGTATTCATATTAACAAGATGAATAACACAATTTGGTACTGCCAGGTCACCTGCTTAAGTAGCTGTGATAAGAGCGTGTTATCAACATTAAGGATATACACTTTATTGAAACATTTATCGTAATTGCACTGGACGCCGCCATTTTTACTAGTCATGTGATCGCTATGACGTCATCAGCGAGTTATCGAGGTGATTCATCCAGTGACAAAGAAACTATTGAGTGGAATGCAGAAAGAGGGGTTCAACCGTATAGATTTGAGCCAAGGAGGCCCCACAGGGGCAGCAGTGGCGATTGTGTGTGCGTTGTGTTAAACTATATTCTATATAAGTTGTCCCCGCCGTATAACACTACAGGAGCCAGACCACGCTCGACGCAGAAGCGGCAACCACACCACACAACTATATTATACTTATACAATATAATATATTATATTATATAAACTATATAGACTGCATGGGTGAGATGTTGTTGTCGAGAAAATAATGAAAATTAAAGGATGTGTTTGAGCAACGGCACCCCCTATGTGTGTGTGAGCGAGGAGGGATTTTTGTATGTTGATTAATTCAGTATTCAATATATTGTATTATATAAATATAATATAGCCATACAATATAGCCTCTACCGCCTCTGCGTCGAACGCAATCCGGCTCCTGCAGCACACACGGCGGGGACACAGACAACCACATAGAACATAGAACATAGAACAGACAACAACATAGAACATAGAACAGACAACCACATAGAACATAGAACATAGAACAGACAACCACATAGAACATAGAACAGACAACCACATAGAACATAGAACATAGAACAGACAACCACATAGAACATAGAACATAGAACAGACAACCACATAGAACATAGAACAGACAACCACATAGAACATAGAACAGACAACCACATAGAACATAGAACATAGAACAGACAACCACATAGAACATAGAACATAGAACAGACAACCACATAGAACATAGAACATAGAACAGACAACCACATAGAACATAGAACAGACAACCACATAGAACATATAACATAGAACAGACAACCACATAGAACATAGAACATAGAACATAGAACAGACAACCACATAGAACATAGAACAGACAACCACATAGAACATAGAACATAGAACAGACAACAACATAGAACATAGAACAGACAACCACATAGAACATAGAACATGAACAGACAACCACATAGAACATAGAACAGACAACCACATAGAACATAGAACATAGAACAGACAACCAGATAGAACATAGAAAAGACAACCACATAGAACATAGAACATATAACAGACAACCACTAGAACATAGAACAGACAACCACATAGAACATAGAACATAGAACAGACAACCACATAGAACATAGAACAGACAACCACATAGAACATAGAACATAGAACAGACAACCACATAGAACATAGAACATAGAACAGACAACCACATAGAACATAGAACATAGAACAGACAACCACATAGAACATAGAACATAGAACAGACAACCACATAGAACATAGAACATAGAACAGACAACCACATAGAACAGACAACCACATAGAACATAGAACAGACAACCACATAGAACATAGAACAGACAACCACATAGAACATAGAACATAGAACAGACAACCACATAGAACATAGAACAGACAACCACATAGAACATAGAACATAGAACAGACCACCACATAGAACAGACAACCACATATAACATAGAACATAGAACAGACAACCACATAGAACATAGAACAGACAACCACATAGAACATAGAACATAGAACAGACAACCACATAGAACATATAACAGACAACCACATAGAACATAGAACAGACAACCACATAGAACATAGAACAGACAACCACATAGAACATAGAATAGAACATAGAACAGACAACCACATAGAACATAGAACATAGAACAGACAACCACATAGAACATAGAACAGACAACCACATAGAACATAGAACATAGAACAGACAACCACATAGAACATAGAACAGACAACCACATAGAACATAGAACACAGCCTCGAACACAACACCTATGGCACAAAGACTGTGGACCTGTGTTTCGGGGGCCAGCGGTTTACATGGGACTTCGTCATGGCCGACATCTCCTTCCCCCTCCTCGGCGCAGGCTTCTTGTGCGCTAACGGGCTACCGGTAGACGTTAAGAACAGCCGCCTGGTGGACACACTGACATTTTCGACGTTCGCATGTGTCCACGGCAAAGCGACATACGGCTCTCCAGCTCACTCTCAGAGGAACGTCTTCTCCGTGAGTTTCCCAGCTTGACGCAGCCCACCTTTTCCGCCGCCACTACCAAACACGGTGTTGAGCACCACATTGACACTAAAGGCCCCCCCGTCTATGCTAGGGCTAGACGGCTTAACCCCGACAGGCTGGCAGTCGCTAAGTCGGAATTCGCCAATGGCGCCTTGGTATCATCCGACGCTCGGACAGCCCTTGGGCCTCGCCACTCCACATCGTCCCTAAACCAGACGGCGGGTGGCGGCCGTGTGGGGACTACAGACACCTTAACGACGCTACAACACCCGACCACTACCCAATCCCCCACATCCAAAAGTTGTTTTCCAAAGTTGACCTGGTGCGTGGCTACCACCAGGTTCCAGTGCACACCTCAGACATCCCCAAAACGGCGGTGGTCACGCCATTTGGGCTGTTTGAGTTACTGAGGATGCCAGCGCCTAATGGAGTATAAAGCAGTGATGTGAAAATCTTGTGTGCAATACCCGACGACAGACAGCAGTTATAAAATAAGATAAAAATAAAAATAGATAAAAATAGATAAAAATAGAATAAAGTTAAAAATTTGAAATAAAAAATAAAAATGCAATTTATAAAATGCAAAAATCAGCACAGAAAAGAGCAATATGTATATATAAATCAATGTAATAAAATATACATTGTTATATGTTATACGCCCTTGTTCAGCAGCCTGATGGCCTGACTGTGGAAGCTATCTCTGAGCCTGTTTGTACGGCACTTGATACTGCGGTATCGCCTGCCTGACGGTAATAGTGAGTACAGTTCGTGGCTGGGGTGGGCAATGTCTTTTATAATTCGTTTGGCCTTGGCCACGCACCGCTGATTGTAAATATCCAGGAGGGAGGGGAGCTCACCTCCAACGATATACTGGGCCGTCCGCACCACCCTTTGAAGCGCTCTGCGCTCGAGTGCAGTGCAGTTCCCGTACCGGGCGGTGATACACCCTGTAAGAACACTCTCGATGGTGCCGTTGTAGAATGTTCTCAGGATGCGGGGGCCCATGCTGAATTTCTTCAGACGCCTGAGAAAATACAGGCGTTGTTGGGCCCTTTTCACCACGTGTGTGGTGTGCGTGGACCATGTGAGGTCCTCGGAGATGTGCATGCCAAGGAACTTGAAGCTGCTGACCCTCTCTACTGCAACGCCGTCGATGGAGATAGGGCTGTGCTCTCCCCTCTGCCTCCTGAAGTCCACGATCAGCTCCTTGGTCTTCTTGGCGTTGAGGGCGAGGCTGTTCTCCTGGCACCACTGCTCCAGCGATCCGACCTCCTCCCTGTAGGCTGTCTCGTCGTCGCCGGCGATCAGGCCCATCACTGTCGTGTCGTCAGCAAACTTGACGATGACGTTGGAGCTGTGCATAGCCATGCAGTCGTGGGTGTAGAGGGAGTAGAGGAGAGGGCTCAGCACGCATCCCTGGGGGGCTCCCGTGTTGAGGGTCAGTGGCTCTGATGTGGTGCTGCCCATCCTCACCACCTGGCGGCGGTCCGACAGGAGGTCCAGTATCCAGCTGCACGTGGATGGGGGTACGCCTAGACCTCTCAGCTTGGTGGGAACTATTGTGTTGAATGCTGAGCTGTAGTCCACAAACAGCATTCGCACATAACAGTTCTTACCCTCCAGGTGGGAAAGGGCAGTGTAGAGGGCCATGGCAATTGCGTCGTCCGTGGATCTATTTTGACGATATGCAAATTGCCATGGGTCCAGCGTGGTAGGTAACACGGAGCAAATATAGTCCTTGACCAACCTCTCGAAGCATTTGCTAACGATCGAGGTGAGGGCTACAGGTCTATAGTCATTCAGGCATGTTACCTTGGGTTGTTTAGGGACAGGCACGATGGTGGACATCTTGAAGACCGTGGGGACAACAGCCTGGGACAGGGAGAGGTTGAAGATGTCTGCAAAGACTCCTGCCAACTGGTCTGCGCATGCTCTGAGGACGCGGCCCGGGATGTCGTCGGGGCCTGCCGCCTTACGGATGTTCAGCCGCTTGAAGGTGCGGCGCACATCTGCCTCCGAGATGCGCAGCTGGCTGGTCTCCTCAGTCTGTGCTGGCTTCGGCGGGCTGCCGTTTACGTCGAACCGAGCAAAAAAAGTATTTAGCTCTCCTGGGAGGGAGGTAGAGGAGTTCTCTACACAACTGGTTCTCCCTCTGAAGTTCGTTATCGTCTGCAGCCCCTGCCACATACCCCTCGCATCGTGGTTCTTGAATTTATCTTCCACTCTATCCTTATACTCCCGCTTGGCAGTGACGATGGTCTTACGGAGGTCGTAACGGGCTCTCGTATATTCCTCCGTATTCCCGGAACCAAAGGGTGTAGGGCAGCGCGAACATCGCCGTTAATCCACGGTTTCTGGTTGGGATATATCCGAACCGACTTGGTCGGAACAACGTCATCTATGCACTTCTTGATGAACCCGGTGACCGACGACGCGTACTCGTTGATGTTATTGTCCGAGGCAACGCGGAACATGTGCCAGTCAGCGTGATCAAAACAATCCTGCAGCGTAGAGTCTGATTGGTCCGACCAGCATTGGACCTCCCTCACAGCGATCGGTTGCTGCTTCAGTCTCTGCCTATAGGCGGGGAGTAGCTGGATAGAGCGGTGGTCTGATTTGCCGAACGGTGGGCGGAGGAGGGCCTTGTAGCCATCACGGAAGGGAGTGTAGCAGTGGTCGAGGATCCGCTCGCCCCGTGTGTTGCTCGTTATGTGTTGGTAGAACCTCGGGAGAACCTTCTTCAGGTTCGCCTTGTTGAAGTCCCCCGCCACGATGAGAGCAGCCTCGGGGTGTGCCGACTCCTGTTCGCTGATAGCCCCATACAGTTCCTTCAGCGCTGTGTCCGTGTTGGCTTGTGGGGGAATGTAAACAGCGGTCACGGTTACCGCTGTAAACTCCCGAGGTAGCCAGTGTGGACGGCATATAAGCATCAGGTACTCCAGGTCCGGGGAACAGAAAGACTTGAGGGGATGTACATGACTTTGGTTGCACCAAGATCTGTTTATCATGAGACATACCCCCCCTCCGCGATCTTTACCGGAGAGAGCCTTTGTTCTGTCCGCCCGGTGGACTTAGAGAGAGATGTCATTCATCTTTGTCTATTTAGACGACATCCTTGCAAGCTCCTCTGAAGAAGAGCACCAAGTGCATCTCCGAGACCTTTTTACGAGGCTCAACCAACACGGCCTGATTATCAACCCGACAAAGTGTCTGTTTGGGCATCTCATCGCCAAAGATGGAGCCGCCCCCCTCCCGCCGTTTCCTCCTTTCCCCGCCCACACACAGCTCAGGCACTCCGGGAATTCCTCGGGATGGTGACTTTTTATCACCGGTTCATCCGCCGGGCAGCCCACACCATGCACCCGCTGTACGAGGCTCTGAAAGGCACGTCCCCCAGCCAGACCGTCGCCTGGATGCACGAAAGAGAGACCGCCTTCGATGCCACCAAAGCCACCCTGAGCCAAGCCGCCATGTTGGCTCACCTGTTACACAAGGCCCCCATCGCTATCACAACCGACGTGTCTGACTACGCCGTCGGCGCGGTGCACGAGCAATGGGTCAACGACGCCTGGCAGCCACTTGCCTTTTTCAGTCGAGTACACCACGAACATCCAACACATCGCTGGTAAGGTCAATGTGGTTGCGGACTGCCTCTCCAGAGCAGACATTGGAGCTGTTCAACTGGGCCTCGATTACCTCTGCATGAGCACGGACCAGGCCTCTGACCACGGGGTCCAGACCCTCAAGACCTCGGACACAGGATTACCCCTGGAGGAGGTCGTTGTCGGTGACTCGGGCGCAAAGTTGTTGTGCGATGTCTCCACAGGCGAGCCTCGACCGCTAGTCCCTGGGAACTGGCGCCGGCCTGTTTTTGAGGCGATACATAGCCTTTCTCATCCCGGCAGGAAACCATCTGTAAAGTTGGTTTCTCAGAAGTTTGTTTGTTGAGACTTAAGAAGGACGTGAAAACCTGGGTCGACTCATGCGTGGCCTGTCAACGGGCTAAAATACACCGCCATACTAGAGCCCCTTTCAAACTTTTTGCTGTTCCCGAGAGTTCCTCTCACGGCTTCACCTACCTCTTCACAATGGTGGACAAGATGACACGCTAGCCCGAAGCCGTTCCCCTCTCCTCAACAGCGTCTTCCGAAGTGGCCCGCGCTTTCATCAGCACACGGGTTGTGCGCTTTGGGACCCCGTCCGACGTCTTGTCCGACCGTGGCTCCCAGTTTATCTCAGAGCTCTGGAACGCGGTTCTGAATGTTTGGGGGTCAAGCTGCACTGCACTACCGCCTATCACCCCCAGGCTAACGGCTTATGAGAGCATTTCCACCGATCCATGAAGGCGGCCCTGCGCGCCGGCCTCACAGACTGCAACTGGGTGGATAAGCTCCCGTGGGTGATGCTCGGCCTCAGGTGTGCCCGTCCCCACGTCGCAGCACGGCCCCCCGTCTTCGGGGGTCCCCTGGTCTGAGCTCACAGCCCCTGGTCTGTGTTCATTCACTACGACGCCCACCGCGGACCCCTATACAACACGGGGACAAGAGCCTGGTGGTGGATGTTGGTGGTAGACATGAGACTATCTCCGTTGACAGGATTAAGCCAGCGCATGTTGATGTTTCCAGGCCGTTTCCAGGCCGGAGTTGGCTCAGCCCCCACGTCGAGGCCGACCTCCCGTGTCGCGGCCCCTGCCTCCTGTCGCGGTGCCCTTGACCTCGTTGACACCCTTGCCCTCCGACCTTGTGGACAGTGCGATCCCGCCTGTGGCTCCACCGACCGCCCCGCCTCCTGCACCGCCCACCTCGGCCCCTGTTGTCCTCACTCGCCGTGGTCGGGTCATCGTCCCTCCCCGACACAGGGATTTTGACTATGGGTGAATTCTGGGGGGGCTTGTGTGGTGGAGTGACATAATTCACCCACGGAACTACGGGTGGGGTATTGTGTTGCCGGGGACTAGGATTAGTGCACGGGACCTTTTTAGTTCCTCTTCCGGTAGAAAGTCATGTGGTGTTTACGTTCTTCTCATGCTGAATAAACGTCCCGTTTGTACTTTGAATACCCCGCCTCCGACTCCCGTCTCTCGGCACTACAAACTATCCCTTTAAGTTAAGTGCAGGACTCCCAGCTGGAGAAGAGGAGTAGTGAAGCAGGAGTCACTCCACTGGACCTCAGCTTGTTGCACCTCCTCCACAGGTGGTCCCTGCAGGTATAACGGGCGCCAGCAGATGGTGCTGTGCAGGGGTAAACCTCACTCCCTGACACCTAAAAGACGTTTTAGCGATGAAGCTAGAGCCCATGGTGTTTTAGCTTCTTATGTTAGAGCGCCGCCTCTCATGCCGGAGGTCGTGAGTTCGAGCCTAGTGCGGTACACGGGGCTAAATCTAAATCTGGAGGA